>CM046873.1:17881363-18177499 GCA_025617745.1 Heliocidaris erythrogramma | reverse complement strand
AACGTGCGATCTTGTTTACTCAAATTTGGTCAATGTGCGAACTTTTATTAGCTGCGCGCGATAAATTGAAGTCGCTTTGAACTTTGATCCAGAGAAAGGAGCAGCCAACTGTAAAACCGCCCATAGATTGCGACTTGTCGCTCCCTTTAATACCCCTTTCACATCAAGCTTTGGTCCGGACCAAATCTTGATGTGAAAGCATTTGGTCCGGACCAAAAAGTTAGTGCGGACCAAAATTTGGTCCGGACCAAGAGGTGTTTCAGGTCCGGACCAGGTCCGGACCAAATTTGGTGTGAAAAGCACAAAGAATTTGGTCCGGACCAAATGCATGACCCGCGCGCCTTCACGTACGTGATCTCTACTTCTGCTTCCGGCTGGGTCAGCTGTTAGTTCTGCGTTATGTACTAGTCTATGCAATTTGTACACTACCACTGAGCTGCTCTTGTTGTTTATCTGTTTACGTCGGTCAGCTGTACTGCCCATTGCATATACTGCAGCGAGGTACGACATCATCATCAGCAGTCTTCGGCGAGAATGACTACGCCGGCGACTCCCTTCTTCTTGAGCAAGAGCAAATTAAACAGCACTCTCTTCATTTTCACTTCTCTACGGAAGGATTGATCTAAAGCAGTCATAACTTGTCTGCATCGCACAGTGTTTAGTAAAAGCACTGAAAAAATCAATTCGAGTAAACTTTTCATGATGAAGAAGAACACAATCAAAACAGTCCACTTTACACAAACATACGTAGGCCTACACGTACACGTGTACGTGATCGTGAGCGAGCGAGCTAGGGTTTCGCGCGAAGCTAGCTAGCTAGCCAGTTCCAAATGTCGCGCGCTTCACGAGGGGGTAAGTGGTTTCCGTGGCAACTGCGACGGATATGTTTGGTCCGGCCCAGGTCCGGCCTATATCTTCACGGCGGTGTGAAAGCACTTGCGACGGACATAATTTGGTCCGGACCTGGTGCGGACCAAATTTGGACGGCAGTGGGAAAGGGGTATAAGTACTAGGAGGAGACAATGGTAACCACAAACATATGGCCCGAGTAGGCCTACATAGGCATACGGTCTGATGGCTGCAAAATATTGCGGATAGGGGTTTACACATATGCCAGGTTACCTGGCATATGTGTTTCTCATTATACCTGGTATAATTTTCTCATTATACCTGGTATAATGAGAACAATGTTGTCAATATTATTCCACACGTCACAATATTGCAATAGATTTTTCGGCTACAATTTTCTTAGACAATATAACAGAAGTTGTAATTATCTAAAATAATATTTCTAAGAACAGGCCTTCAAGGTTTATGACCTATATTTTATTATACTATTTTGTTCGATGAAAAGCATTGCAGAATTAATATACATGTATTGAGAAAAGGAAAAGAATAAAGAAAGGATGGAATCAATTCCCTAACGCTAGTGAAAAGGCGCTCTTTGACTGCGGGCAAGAATCAACAATGTGATATTGTAGATTCAGATGGTGTAGATGTAGGCCTACCCTTTTATGAAATTACGGGTGACCTGTATAAAAACCGCCGCGCCGCCCCCTCAGATTACCATTACAACCGAGGATTTGTTCATGTTGAATGAAAGTATGTTTTATGAAATGAATCGTCTTCATAAAATTATGAACTTACCTAATAAAATATATTTTTTAAGTGAGAGTAATATCTGTTTCCACTGTTTCAGCTTGTATACCAGCTAGAGTTCCAGCAGTACTTATTAAACTAATGTCAAAGCTAAATCAAAAGGGGTATCAAAACGGCAATAATATGTATCGAAAAGTGGAATTTTTACTCCCGATATGAAGAGATGCCAAAGCTTCCGCGTTCCGCTCAAGAGATCGAACCACCCCGGTTCCCCCAACCCTCCCCCCCCCCCCCCCCCCCCACGAAACGAATTTACGAAAATGGGCCTGAAACCTTTTAATAGAAGCTGTAGGTGCCCATCGTGTATTAGTCATTGTACATGACTATTATGACTAAGTTAGGCGTATCATGTACATATGTTTTGATATGTTAATCAGTGAAATATATGATTTTTAATGCATTATCAATAGGGCCGTAATCAAGAGGTTCAGGGCTCTCACGTCCTTGCAGGTGCCCCCAAAATGTAATCTTGATTGAATTGATAAATACTATTTGTAGAACACAAAATCTATAGAAAGATAATATGTCATGTCACTCACTATAATAATCACTTATGTTACATTTGGCCCTCTAAAATCAGAATTTGGGCATCTGACACATATTTGGCCACCATATTATCATACCCACAATTTGTATTTTAATATCGATATAGCCATTTACTGAGCCTTTATTTCCTCGATAAAAGCATTTAGAGCACTTTTTCGACTTTCGAGAGTAACTGGTCCTTTGGGCCCTTTTGGAACAAATGCCGGGCCCCTGTGGTCTTTGATGGGTCTTAACCACTACCATATTTCATTTTCCTGTTTATAATGGGTGTTCAACACCAAACGAACGTTTCTAGCCCCAAGGTTGGCTCTGAAATGCATAAAAACAATGGCGGGCCAATAAAACATACAATTTGGCACTTTGGCACTTTTTATCAAAAATCAGTCGATGCCATCGTTTTCAGCATTAAATTTTACATAGGAATCCGTGTTGAAAAAAAAGTGAACACTATTTCCCATGAGGAGCCGTCTGTGTACCTAACTAAGTGTGGCACGTCAAGTTGTGTAAGCTTCAATCAAATGTATATTTTTACTTCTCTTCAAACAGAAATACTCAGGAATTTGCGTGGTTCAGTCTTATTGATCAAATGAATTAAAATACAAAATACTATACTAATACTTATAAATAATAACAAAGATTTCAACAATTATATTCATCAATATTATCATCAAATCACAGTACTATATGTTATTGGTATGTCATTATATTTTAATTTATTTAAAAAAGCAGCTAATAACACTGGTATCATAATAATTTACATACCTCTTGCATGGTTTTTCATGTCAATCTGAAAATTTATACAGCCAGATATACTAGGGCATCAATTTCTATCATATCATAAAGCGAGTGCGTATGAAGGATGAAAATGCATTTGGATTATCATCCAGAAAAGATGACACGTAAAATAATTTCTTGTTTGATATTTCGACACTCCGCAAAATACATTTGGAGAACAAATATCGAAAAGTAATGCACTTCGCCTTGGCATATGTTAGCTTATAACTCCGTTACGAAATGAAATCTTTCTGGACAACAAAATATCGGGCAGTGTTATGTTTACCGTAAATTTATGAAAGATACTACTCTGGTGAGTGCAAGAAGAAAAGTAATGTCTCTTTTAAACGCCATTCTTCGATTCTGCTGTTCCAATAATCTCTGAAAACAATTTATTTAAAAAGTAAAACATGTCCACATCCACTAAATGGAAAACGCAAATGCGTGGCGTGGCCGCAAATATATTCTAGGGCAGCATTAAATCAATATATAGGT
This sequence comes from Heliocidaris erythrogramma, assembly GCA_025617745.1. NCBI lineage: Eukaryota > Metazoa > Echinodermata > Echinoidea > Camarodonta > Echinometridae > Heliocidaris > Heliocidaris erythrogramma. The sequence continues at coordinate 18,174,025 of CM046873.1, read as the reverse complement.
CTTGCTTTGATGCGTATAGAGACAATTTAATCAATGCTTGACCTATACCAGGCGCACTCGATATGGTTGTGCCGTGCTTTGATGGATGCGCGGTGAACGACAAAGAGAAGATGGCCAGTTTTTGGTAAAATATGTAAAACTGACGTTGATCAAGATTTCATTCATTTCATAACAGATTGTGACCGAAAGAGTGCTGTTGCCGCGGCCCATCCTCTTTTGCGATATTACGACACGAACTCTGAAGCTAGAGGGAAGTAACATCCAGTGAATAATTTTATGCCTGCAAGTAGAACTCCCCCTTCCCCCTTCATTTTTATAGATGTCTGTAGTAAGACCATTTTGAAAGGGGAGACGAACAAATTTGGGGATAAGATAGGTGAAAATAGGCAACAAATAAAAAAAAAGCATCAGAATTTTGAATCTGATGGCAATTGCTGTTACAAAACAAACAAGGAATCATTAGATGTTCAGACTTGGCGACTAGAATTAAAACTGTTTTAAGTTTTTCAAATTTGCCGATAATAATTGTTAAAATCTTTCCATTAAGCGGAAAGGGTTTCCTCATTTTGTTTTATTTTGCTATTTTTTGTTGTTGCGAATTGCGTCAGCAGACTTTTCGTATGGTGTCACATCCCCACAACCCCTCTATAGACGCCCATGCACATTAAGACCTTGTCAGACATCACCTATAACGATAACGATCTAAGTCCATTATCCTATATATACATAGACGCCTCATCTCTCCTACTCTTCATCGCCGAGACTTCTCACCGGATCTATTCTTCACCGCCGAGTCTCGTCACCTCATCTACTCTTCCAGCCACCTTCTCATCTGGTTAACAGTCCTTCTAAGGACTTCACTCTTACGAAAGATAACTTCTTATACCTTGTTTCTTTCTCGACTATCAATTTCTCATTTTCTCCCCTTCTGTCATCATTCTGTACCCTCATTGCAATATCCCAACAGTCCTTATCAGGACTAACACATGGTGAACCGTAAACCTCCTCCACCCTATGTATACATCGTATTATCAAGGAGGTACTAGGCAAGCTTGCCTAGATTTGATTTGATTTATTGGTTTCTATATCATCATCTCCATAAACATACATTTCATGCTCATGAATGTTACATGAATACATTTTCCTTTCAATACAATATACACTTAGAAATGATTAAGTTACAAACTGAATATGTAGGAGGGCTGCAGCGTAAGCATGATCGAAGCTTGATGTGATTGCAGCTCTCAGTACCACTACGAAATAAAGGGAAGATGGTGCATGAGTGGTAGAGAAAGCTTGGAGAAAAGGCGGAAAGAGTGTTGGTTTCGAACTACAATAATAATCACACATGTTGTCATACCAAGATGCCAGATGGACGATGAACATACATGATGAAAACTTTGAAAAGATTAAAACACGAGCCATCAATACTTACACAACAACGTATAGTTTTAACAGCTTTCATATTAAGAGAGTATGTTCAAGCAGTTATCACAGTGATAACTCCTTGGTATGTTGACTTTAGATTACGAATTTCAGTATACATGGTATAGGGAGAAAGTTAGCAGCTATGTCTAGAGGTCACTGGCTCTGAGAGAAGGCAAGTTTCTATCATTCGTGAGACACCTGAGAGTCAGGACCCTAATGAAACCATCCTTGAAAGCTTCGTCAGCCAGGGCGTAGCAGATCGGGTTGATCAAACTGTTCATATAACCCCAGAATATCACCGCCTGCCAAAGAACGATGGAAAGAACGACGGTAAAATATATTAGTCAATGGGTTTACTGCCTTTTAAAGGGAAATCCAACCCTAATGGCAAGTTGCTCTGAATGAAAGAGGAAAAATCAGAGAAGCAGATTGGTGAAAGTTTGAACGAAATCGGACAAACAATAAGAAAGTTATGAATTTTTGAAAGTTGTAATCACTATACATATGGGGATTTCAAATTGGCCGAATAGGTAACATCACTGCGATGTAGTTGTGGACAACTCCCCCATTCGCTCCAACACAAAAAATTACTAAAATGTCATTATTCTCAAAATGTATTACTCAGTAGGATTTTTTTTCCATGAGGACCTATAACAATATGTGATCTCCAATATATATTGAGTACTGCACCGAGGGTAAAGGCGCTTCGGAGAAAACCACAAATTAATGATATTTTTGTGTACACCAAACGGGAGAGTTGTCCACAAGTATGTCACAATCGACTCATCAAATTGCCAATTTGAGATTCGCATAGATGTAGTGATCTCATTTTTCAAACATTTGTAACTTTCTTATTCCTTGTCCGATTTCTCTCAAACTTTCATGATCCTGCATGTTTTTCTTATTTTTCTGCTTTCACATAAATCAACTTATCACCAAGGTTGGATTGCCCTTTAAGTAAAAAAAAGATGGGTTGATTAACTTTTGGAACTTTTGGAAGTCTATGGCCCGTGTTCTTATACTAAATGTGCGGTTTATAGATCAATTGCGAAGCCAGAATCAGCGTTATGACACATGTACAGAGTTTTGCAACGCTATTTCACGGTACTTTTTTATGTCTTTTTCTCCGGGCATATACTGGCCCTGCCGCTGGATCCGCACACCGTGCCTGTGTGAGTATTGAAACTGTGCTTTGAACTATACTGTTTCTCACAAAAAAGGAGATCCGGACACAATCGTCTTGTGAAGTCTACGCGAATCAAAACACTGATTTTAATGCCTGGAAAATCAGTTAAACCCGAGTCTAGATCTTGGTTAAGGGGAAACGTACCCTTCGGTCGAGTTTCCCTTGTTTTACTCGACTTTAGACTAAGCTGAACCCCCTAGCAGATCGCGTATACATTAAAGGAGAATTAACCCCTGATTACAAATTTACTTATATTGGAAGGTGTAATATATTCCTACTTATTGGCCTAAATCATTTTCTAATAAGATATCAGAAAAGGGTATAAATAAAGATATTCCAACACCCGGTATCGTCTCCTACTCATTTACATGGGGGCTGCCATTTTCTTGCTGATTTGGAGTTGTACATGAACCATTGAGAAATGTTCCAGTCAGGAAGATATTTTGAATCCAAATCCTAAATTGATTTTCTTCATTACCTAAAATCCCATATGTGGCGAAAAATATAAAGTGGGCGTTTACATGTATTATAAAAATTAAATCTTTATAATGATACTTTTAAATTGTCTGGTTTTGCTTAACAAAAATCTATTTTCTTGGGTTTGCCAAACAGAGCAGAACATAATATATGCAGCATGCATTCTGACTTTTCAAGTCCATTATCCGAAAGCAGGTGAATGCATAGTTTGCCGCTATAGATGCTCAGGGAAGAAGCATCCATAAAATTTGAATTAATTTGCTCCGTCCCATACGTCCAGTATCGAGAAAATAGATTTCTATTAAGCGAATATCGATTTTCAACAGAAATATATAAGGAAATCTTCAGTTTAAAAATAAATTAACATATCTATTCTATATTTTTAATCTCAAATGGGTTTTTAATTTTCAAAAAGGCAATTGAGCATTTGGATTAAGAAAATCTTCTTGTACACATAAACAAAATGGCAGCCCCCATGTGCTGCTAGCAGACGATACATATTGCTAGCAGATGGTAAATTTTGCTCAGAAAATCTTGATTCGTATCGATCTCGTATATTTTGACGCGAAGCCATATAGTCTAACAAGTAACTCCTTTGAACACTATCGTCTTTATTTTTGAGCGTAATTCTCCTTTAAGTAGATAATGTCCTGTTGTTGTCTACATCTTTCGTCTTTCGCTGTCTTTCTAATTTCAGAATATCACTGTCGTAATCAGATATCAATCCATTAAAGATCACATTACAAGAAAATTCCATCAAAGTAAATATTGGCTTAATACTTTTTATTGCATAGATGGCATAAATTAAACAAGGTTATCCAAATTGAACGCTTGGAAACATTTGAATTAATGATTATTATCAATTATAAAACGGTAAAATACAGCCCCCAATATAGCAGCTGAAGAGCTCCTCGAACGCTGTTGAGATGTGTGACGACACACCAGGGGCCAGTCCTGTCTAAGCAGACGATGTCCCATAACATCTTACACATTTTTCAGTGCCTGTTTTGTCATCTCCCCTTCACTTATTTCTCTTACTTGACTAGCGTCAGTCTTAATGTTAGTCTGTTGCCTCATTCTTAACTTCGTGTATGGTATTATTTTGATGAAAAATGCAGCGTTAAAAAAATAAAGGAATCAGTCACTTGTAAACAAAATAAGACGCCATTGTATTTTCAGCTGCTTGCACCGGGGCATGTTCGGCGTTTCAAGAGGGAACGAATACCATCCGTGCTATTATTCGGAGGGCTTTTCAATTTCAAAATGGGGTTTATTTCATTGATCATTGACCCTTCTCCTGTGTAATTACAATCAAACGGTTTTAGTTATCAGAATCAGTTTCACTTTCCCTTTTAGAATGGTGTGAAATAAGGTCATGTTTAAATATACCAAACTCTTTATAATTTGATAAATAATTGCATTGCAATTATACGTTCATTCATTATAGGACGTCGTCTGCTTAAGCAGGATCGATCCCTAGTGTGACGACATCAAAACATCGCTATATTTCTTGCGAATCCTCGGATATTCCAGATGCTTAGAAGAGCTTTTATTTATGTTGTTTTTACAATCATCAGATACGCAGTTGACATAAAACTTATACGATTGCCATCTGTAAGCTTCCCAGTTTCTAGTGATACATTAATTGCCATATTTGTGATTTTCTATATGTGATCTTTAAGTCTGCTATATATTATACCAAAATTGAAGGGGGAAAAAGAAGATATAAAATAGCATAGAACACGATGGATTATGTGAATAAAAAGAATATATATCCTCCGTTACCATGTTGATAATTTGATATTTTTTAACTTCTAAAGATGGTGACTATAATTAAACTATAATTAAAGGATGATATTAAAAAAGACTTCCTCGCCCTCCATTCATAAAACCTGATCCATTTGACAGATGAATTCAGCTAACAATGGCAAGACATTTTCATGCGGAGCAAAAATATATACATGTATCATATTTTAAAACATGCATGCTTTCAGTTTTACCAAACACTTGGAGCTCCAGTATGTCTTTGCTCAGACATTTTCATGAGATTGCAAAGGCATTCATGATCCTTTTCATCAGTTCCACTTTTGTCAAACCATGTTGCGCTCACCAACATGAGAAAGAGTAGTGGATTCCAGAGGCTTATGAGGCACATTATTCGTGATATTTCTTAGAGGACATACAAAAATAAATTCATCAAGGACTTTATCTCTCGCCCTGTCCTATAATCAGATCAAAACAGAGTATAAAAAGTCAGTGTCATGAATGCTGCATCGTAGTCGAACTCGATGGAAATGTCAGTTACGATACCATATGTGAGCGAAAATTGAATCTCAAAAGATTCTATATAAACCTTTATCCAACAATAAGTACGGCAAGTAAGTTCAATAGCTTGCAAATTCAAGTGGGTCGATAATATTATGAAAGTATTATGCATTACGGAAAGAATGTCACAAATTGACGAGCGAGAAATATCAATCAGCTGTAAAAAACAGAATATGTCTTCTTTTTTTAAGGAAACCTAGCCTAGGCGGAATTTTGTGACTCACTGTTTAAATCGGCAAGCAAACGTCTTTGAATTTTTCCATATCTCGCTTTTCCCATTTTGAATAAAAATATATCGACCGTATTTACAACAGCACTTTAATTTGGTGAGACATATTATAGTTAACATGATTTTCCGGACAAATATCACTTTTAAAGGGATACGCCACCGGGCGGCCGTGGGGAAAGTCAGGATTGCGTAAGCCCCATTCACTCGTACACAAAGTTTGTGCGTCGAACGCGTCCGTTGGACTAAGTGGGCTTACATTTCGACTGCACGAAGCCGACCGAATCTCGCACGAGAGCTCGAGCTCGGGCGGAGCGTGCATGTTTGTGCGGCGACCAGTCTATCCGAGGTTTGCGCCCGCGGGCCAACGGCATGATTAGGTAACGATCACGGTGCCCTCTCGCGGCATTAAAACGTCCACAATCTGCGGTTGAGTATCCCTTTAAGGAATATACAAAGCAAAATATTACTGGAAGAAATTGTTACTAGTGAAAGTGAGACTCTTTTAGCATGGTTAGTGTCACTGAAAAGATTTTACCAACTTCCATGCTCATAACATGAGAAAATGCTTATTAAAAGGAAGAAGTATTTTATTTTTGTCTGTTATCAACTCAGTGTCTTCTGTTCTGGTTTTGCTTTTGAAAGCTTTTTTAAAAGCATTTTATTTTCTGCGACATTCATTTTACATGATGTATGTCGTTGATTCAAACTAAATAATTCTTTTTGATTTGCTTTTTTTTCTTTTAATATTTCGACCTTTCCCTTATCTCTCTCGCTCTCTCTCTCTCCTTATTCTACTTAAAGTTTCCACACTTTAGTTTACTTTTCTCTAACTCTCTCTCCCTCTTCTACGCGATTTGTCAGCAAAGTTTTCGAAATACTTGTTAAAGTTTTATTATTCTACATTATTCAGTCTGCGATGTTACGACAAAATACTCCGACTCCCCAGTTCTTTTTACCACTATAGTTAAATATTTTGGAGCAGTATTTTACTTGTTTATCTCTTAGCTACCGATAACACTTTGGCATTTGACGTCCGAATCTCTTCATGAAACAGTACCTCCAAAATGTCAGACCCTTTTCATACAACCCTGAGATTAGGGCCTTTACTAATAAATAACATAAATAAATTAATAAATAATAATCTGTTGTCCACTTCAAAACGTAATATTAATGTACTAAATGAGACATTTTATTCTTCTTTTTTTATAAAATCGTGTTCTTAGTTCTGTTTATTCATTTATTTTTATTTTTATTTTTTGGCAGTTTCCCAGGAAGAAACGGTGCTTTTCTCTTTTCTATAAATTCGGTTTTGATGCGCAGTAGCTAGTTAACATATAGTAATTTATAGTTCATTACATTTCATGTTGATTTTATTATACTTCTACACGCTGAAATTGTTCAGCCTATAAAGCTGTTCTGTGAATAGAACCGTGAACATGTTCATGAACTAATTTTAAGAAATCTAGTTCACTTTAAAACAGTGGTAAAGGTTACCTTATTGGGACAATGTACTCTATAGCACCTTTATGTACACCCAAAATGAAAAGAAAAAACTGAATATTTGGAAATTAACCTAGTTTAACGGACCAACAATAATTTAAATTTGGTTATAATCATGACCGGGCGAAACGGAACTCAATTTTGAGACAGTAACCATTATGATAGTAAAAAATACAGATACTCACAGAGTAGATGATGGTAGGCACACATGTGGGGCAAAATGGTGACGTAACCGTGACGATAACCGCGGGAAACCAAGCTATCCACATGGCAGTCACTATAAAGGCCAAGGTACGAACTCCTAAAGATATTTTTTTTCAAAATAGTAATAACCATGTCATAGAGAGGCCTGTCCTAGTTTTATGTCTATTTTGTTTTACACTAACGTGCTAAATAGTTATTCTGCATTATTACATACGTTCTCATTGTTTGTTTTTTTAGTGTTATTTCTTGCCTTGATTTTACAATATAAAATTTTACAATATAAAATCACAAAAAAACGATAAAAGATTCCTGCTTGAAAATTTTAAAGGCAGATTTTTCTTCCGAGCCCCCGGTGTTTAATAATTGGTAATTAGTTTTTCAAAGTGCGTTTGTTTGTGACAATACAGACGGAAAAAAGAGAAGAGAATGTTTTATTTGACTGAACAACGGTTGCACAACAATGATTATTGAATGCAGTGAAATGGACAAAAATATTTGTAGAATATAGGGGGGGGGACCCCAGTGGTAAACTTGAACAAACTAGTCAGTTATATAATTATGAGAGGAGAAAATCAAGGTTATAGTCATGTGACCCTCGTGTCTCTCACAAATTTAGCTTTTGCCCTGCTAGGCACATGCAAGTGATGCAGAATACTTGATAATTATAGGTTACATGTCGATTTTCCGAAGGTTCATAATTCCGGAGGTTCATTTTTCTGAAGATTCATGATTCTGAAAATGAAATAGGGTTCATAATTCCGAAGGTTCGTAACTCCGAAAATGCAAAAGAACCCCATATCCTTTCTCGGAATGAAGAACCTTCAGAATTATGAGCCTATATTCATTTTCGAAAATAAGAAGCTTCGGAATAATGAAGTATATACTTCGTTTTTCGGAATTATGAACCTTGGGATAAACGAAACTTCGGAATAATGAACCTTTCGGAGTAATGCAATAAATGTTCGGAATTATGAACCCTACTTCATTTTCGGAATTATGAATCCCCTAGTATGGGTATTTGTGTTTCGGAATTATGAACCTTCGGAAAAAGAGCGACCCCTGATTATAATACTAAGAGTAATACAAGAGATCCCAACAACATCATACTTTCAAATTTGTTACAACCATTACACGATTATAACCAATTTCGTAAAAGTCAAGTAAGTAAAAATCAAGTATACATTTGTCATCTTAAAACTTCTTCTTCTTCTTCTTCCTCTCCTTTTCAAATCTTTAAATTTCTTTGCAATCATTTCAGGTACGGGTTATAATTATCTTTAAAAAGATAACTGCAGTGCTATGGAGTGGAGTTGGCAAAAACTGTAAAGAACTATTTCATCAGTGACATGAAAGTTTTGCAAAGCTATTTATTTTTGGTCAGTGTCTTTTGGACTTGTTTTGACAACGATTATTAAATTGAGTTAGTTTAATTTTCTACTTGAATTAGACAGTGACATACTTTCAAATGTAATTAATAATGCCATGCATTGTTTGTTCTAGGTTATGTTTTCGGGGAGTTTTTCAACCTTGAGTTCATTTTAAGACAAACGATTCGATTATCTGTTCAGTATTGTGTCGTTTAAAAAAAAAGAAAATGTACTGAACCTTTAAATCAAATCAACCATGACATTGGTAGTTTGTTTCTTGAAATATTTTAGCCTGAAATTCCATTTCGAGTCACAAGCGATTTAATTTGAGTCAACAAACACGGGAGTAAATATTCACGCTCGTATTAAAACTATAGGCGACCTTGCCATTTGCTTTCATTCAAGTTTGTCAAGACAAGTCTCCCCAATTTTGTATGTAATCTAAGTTAGAAGAAATTGTAATTCTTGCATACTATTTCACTTTTTGAAGTGTCAGCGATACTTTTCAAAGTGGAGAAACTGAACTGGAGGAACTAAATTTTTTAGGGTTACGCCCATGTAATCTTTATGGGAATAAGAGCCCTGAAAAGGGCTGGTGGGCTCCGCTAAGAGCTCTTTGGTTCTCGACGTTTCGAGAAACCCATCAGCACTTTCCAGGGCTCTTTTGCCTTGACAGATTCCGTTACAGGTATTGAAATCACCCTTACGTTGATTTTTTTTCGCCCTGAAGGTCTGTGCGATTGTGTTCAACAAACAATTACCAGAATTCCTGTATAAAGTGTAAACCATTTTAATCATGAAAATTCAAATGCTATGGTTTATTCATGTCATGTCTTTTCATGTTCTAGATTTAAATCGTGTGCAATAGACCGCTTCGGTAATGTATACAAAATTTATGCATAACTTTCAAAGGTTGTTCTTGACACCCTGAAAGCTTGCCTGACATAGCAACAAATAATGTATGCAAACTGGATTCCAAGGATTGAGGCTCATTTATAAAATGCAGGTTCATGGAAAAGCTCGTCACTAGGTGCTCAGAGAATATATGTGCATAAATTTGTATACATTACAGAAGCGGTCTATTCGGCGACACTGCTTGCGCTCGAAAAAATAAAAAACAACCCTTCAATGAAATTAAAGGGAATTATCATTGGGTGATTGCTTACAAGTGATTTGCCCCTCCCCCCCCCCCCCCCCTTAGGCTTATGCTGAAGATGGATCGACCCCCATCTTAACTTCACATCGATAAGTTTGATAACTTGGTTTTATGATTAATTATTAGATAAACTAAAAAGTAATTCAATATAAATTCAGCATGTATTTAATTTCAGGTGTTTCTTATTGGTTTTCTAAAAATTACACTTTGCTTTCGTACTCACGTTTGTAATATTGTTTGAACATACCTTTCATGCTCTCTGTTCCGATTTCTTTCTTCTTGTTGTCTTTGGCGATCCCTTCCTTTGTGGTCGCAGTGTTGGCGTCTTCAGCCTGACCCTCGAAGTCAACCTTCTTCCCAACATCAGTTTCATCAGCCCTAGCTGAAACGGAAAGCGATGTCGCTGTGTCAGGGTGTCCGATGTCATTCGTTTGCTCTGCTGTCGTCGCCGACTGCATGTTTCCAGATGCAAGTCTCAGTGCCTTCCGCCCCTTGTAGAACTTCCTGATGACGACGTAGATTCGGGCACAGAGGATGGCCGTTAAGATGAACGGTATGAAGAAGTACGCGACGGGGAGAACGAACCCGGCAACGACGCTCTGGAAGTACAAAGGTTCGCAGACATCTTCAGGAAAGGGTCGCTGCTCGTTTCCGTGGATGATCTGCCAGAGCGTCGTCGCTGGCAACCAGATGATGACGGGGATTATATAGCCGATGGCGATGATGAGAATCGCACGGGAGCGTCGTCGCCAATGCCGACGATGTCGGAATGGATCGGATACGGCCACGCAGCGATCAAGGCTGATCAGGGTGACAAGTAGCATGCTGATGTGGGTGAAAGCGTGATCGAGGAAAGTGAAAATATCGCAGAAGACCTCCCCGAACGGCCATCGTCCCAGAATGATGACGATGGCGAATAGCGGCATATCGACCGCTCCGACCAATAGGTCAGCGATTGCCAGCCCCAGTATGAAATAGTTGTTGTAGGTGCGAAGTTTCGACGTCGTAAAAAATGCCACGACAACGAGAAGATTCCCGGCGACGGTTACGAAGATGATCACGCCTATGATGACGGATAATACAATGAGGATGTCGGGCGTGTAGGGACGCAGCGGGACGATGTCATGGATGCTTTCTGTAAATGAAGCCAAAGTACTGACATTGGTATGAATGTTCGAGTCTTCCGTTGTAACGCTTATGCCAGACATGGTTAACGGTTAAAGCAGATTTGACACTGTCGTGGTCGAAGGTAATTCGCGAGATCCGCAGCTAGACTCGAAGAGATGTCTCTCTTAACAATCTTCGGTCGTTATACTAATCGCTCTTATAGCAATTTCTCCAACGTTTCACTTCTTTATCCGCATCTTTAAGCGTTTGAGACAGGTTGTGGAAGAGGAGTCGTTTCGCGCATGTTCAGTAGTGAATACGACTTCGAGGAGGGGAATCAACCAATAACTGCCCGTTTCAGAAAGTGGTTTATACAAAATGATCAATTTCCGTTGATTGTTTACAGTCATTTTTCTTGGCAAGAAGAAATGTAGTACCGGTATAGCTATTTGATAGACCCTGTTACCTAAGTCACCCGGACAAAATGGTCACCTGCTCCCTAAAATACAACATTATGGTCGACTGCTTTCCCTCTTGAGGCCAATATAAAGAAAATAACTACTGGAGGTGAAGTGTCTATAGTTGAAAACAGGAAAATTGTGATGCATCGTACAAAATAATAATCACTATCATCATGATCATTGTTATCGCCATTATATATCATCAGAAGGTTGCCTCACTCCTTCGATTTTCAGAGTCCTCTCGGTACATTGTCTGTAATCTAATCAATTTTTTATACACTTTATTTTCATTTCACTGCATGAACGTTCGGCCTGATATTCCATTCATTATTCCTTTCTTCTTCTTCTTTTTTCTCTCCATGTAATTATTGTTATCGGAGTATTGGCGAATAAACTGGCACGTACTTTATATAACAGGTGCGGATGACATAACGCAATGCCTTCTCTTAATCTTCGACATCATTATCATTTATAATCATCATCACAATAACAATCACTATCATTATAACCATCATCATATTTATCATCAGCAGCATCATCACCATCATTATCATCATCATCATCATCTTTTTCATTATCATCTTTTCATTATCATCGTCACTATCACCGTTATCATCATCTTCATCATTATTGTTATCTTTATCATCAACACCATTATCATTCTCTCTCTTTAGGTGCCATATCTATTGACGTTGGAGATCATGTTGTTCCACAACCCTCTATTTCTATATTTCTCTATTACCACCACTCTCTCGTCTTTCACTCCTCACCCTTCAAACCATTTCGGCAAACTGTCCTTCTCCTTCCCCTACTCCTCTTCCCCTCAATCTTTCCTGTCAGTGCAAGGTGATGATAAAATACCATCATCAATATCATTCTATCATCATCATAATCATCATCATTATCATTTTGCCCCACTGTTTCGGATAAATTTCTTGAAAGAGCTATTCATTAAATATGACCATCCCAATCGTCACCCGAACAACAACCATGGACAGCGTCCTCTTTAGGCCACATTTAGATAGAGCTATAGTCAATGTCCTAGATTATTTTAAATTATTGATGTGAATCTGAGAGATGAGTCTGTAAGAATTACTTTTCTTTTGTATTGTATCCACATACATTGTAGTAATTTAGTAATGTAGGCATTATTAATCACAGATGTGAAACGATACTTTTTAAACGAAAATAAATTATTAATTTCTAAATCCATTACCTTGAAAACACATCGTTGTATTGCTTTATCATCAAACCTGAACATATTCACTGCATGTCTTGCTGTGAAATGAAACGAATGGAATACAAGCTTGGGTTCTTTCTATACAATCTATTATATCAATTCTATATTCTCCAATCAAATTTCGCTGCTGTTGTAAGCCAACTAATGCGGACAGTTTACAAGGGTAACATCCAGTCCAGAGTAGATTTTGCCGGTATCTGCCAGGTTTTACCCCTTGTTTTTACATAGGTCACCTTTTTATACTAAAGTTTACAGGGGTAACATTCGTGTGTTACCCCAGACGAAACCTTAGTACGAAAGGAGTTTACCCGGGATTTACCAAGCTGTTACCCGCTTATTTTTTTTTTACCAAGGTCACCTTTCTTACAGAAGTTTACATGGGTAACATTTGCGTGTTACCCCAGACGAAACCTTGGTATGAAAGGGATCTAAGCGGGATTTACCTAGGTGTATATACCCCGTGTGTTAACCAGTGTAACCTTTCAGACCAAAAGATCACAACGGTAACATATGCATTGCTCCAGACGGAACCTTGGATGGCAGACATTTGCTAGCGTGTTACTCCCTTGTTATTTGCTTAGGTCACCTTTCATACAAAGTATAGACGGTTAACATCTGTGTGTTACCCCAGACAGAACCTTCGTATATGAAAGGGATATGAATCTATCTCCCTTTTCATTCTATCAGCTCCGTGCATGTCAGGACATATTTCATGATTAGTTCTTCATCTTCATCTAGTCCTCTTCCTGAGATCATCAGGATCATAGTTTGGTTTATTGCTTGTCTTGACTTTTCCTAGGAGCTTTAGGTTCCTTAAAGTCTGGACAGGACAGGCTCAAGAGATCTGTAAGAAAAGGTAAAAAGGAGGAAAGGGAAAAGTGAACATTAAAAAGTTTAAGTTTGGCAAAATATTAAAATCCAAAATGTTCATATCCAAAGTCCTTTGGGAGCGCATAGAAACGTTATATTATAATGTGATATGCACTATACAAGAACAGAATGTTAGTGTTATTATCATTATAATTTCATTATTATTAGTAGTATTATTAGTATTATTATTATCATTATTATTATTATTATTATAATTATAATTTCATTATTATTAGTATTATTATTATTATCAGTATTATTAACATTATCATGATAGTTATTATTATTGTTATTATCATTATTTCTAGTTATTATTATTATTATATTTATTATTATTAGTATTATAATTATTATTATTATTATCATTATTATTATTATCATATCGCCAAAACCGGAAAAATACAAGGACATATTACTTTATTCTTCATTGCCTTATGCAGGATGATAATGTAGAGTAGAAATCGACAGATCACAAAGGTATTTATGAAACTCTAATGACCTGTAATGACCGATATTCATAAGGGCCGCTATCCATAACGCGTGACTAAACGAATGGCGGTCTTTATAAATAGCGGTCCTTATATATGGCGAGCAGAACCCTTGTGGGGGTGTGAGAATGCACATTTAAGTTTTTCTTTTAATTTTATTGAGAGATTAGATTTTCACCTTTAACATCAGAATAATGTAAAGAGACATAGACCGAGTAAGTGAGTTACTGAATTACTTTGCCACACTGTATTGTTATAATCAAATGTATTGTCTTATATTGTGTTGATATTTTACTTATTTTGTGAAATATGAGAATAAATTCAAATCAAATCAAATCAAAATTCAAGAGAGAGAGAGTTGTGTGTGTGTGTGTGTGTGTGTGTGTGAGAGAGAGAGAGAGAGAGAGAAGGGGGATGGATAAAGAGAGAGGGAACAGGACTAAATACCTTCCACTTCTTGATCGTCTTCTTCTTCTTCGCCGAAGCCTGAAGGGAGATCTTCGTATTCAATCGTAGTGGGTTCGCTGCTCCTTCGGCGTCGAATCGGAGATAATTGCGTAACGATGTTCCGAATGTTCAGCGAACCTGGCTGCTCAAGCGCTTCTCTGATGATTCGGAGTAGTTCGGTATCTCCCGGAGTGGTCGAATACGATCGAGTTTTCTCGAGGCTACTCGGCGTAGACCTCGCAGAAGAAGGCGGTAATGGGGAAGGCGTTCCCATAGTAATCGTCACGTGGTCAGAGACCTGACCAATCGTCTCGTAGTTATTTAGGAGTTGGCGAAATATTTGTTGGTCCGTTTTTCTCATCATCATCTAGAGAAAAGGTGAAATAGAAAGATAAAAGTCCAAGACAATGAGCAGTATGATAAGGAAATGAGCGAGAGAGGAAGAAGAAGTGAAGGAAATGAAGATAGACATGTAGTAATCGTACGGTTGTCGTAGGCATATCATCTTCTTTATTTTTTTAATTGGACAAATTTCACGCACCATATTAACTCAAGCTTCTGTTTATAAAAAAAATTATTTATCTAACGTCATACCTTCATATTACAACCTAAATTCACTTTCGAAAGATCATGATAACATGCAAAACCTAATGCACTTTCGTAAGATCCTGATAAAATACAAAACCTAAGTCATTTTTCATAATGTTCGATTACTTTAATTTTATTTTGCGCATACATTCTAAGCAGTCTTCCAATTCTATGCATGTAGGATGATTGTACAATATCTCAGAAATACAATACAGTTTTTGAGACTTCGAACAAACATGTGTCCAAATGGTTTAAAATCAAGTCATTAAACCAACTTACCAAGTCTGTTTTCAACATGCGTATATTCCATTCTAACCAAGCTAACTTTAAGCCAGGATCCGTCTCCCGGCATGCTTTGCGTGGACCGTTTGATGACTCCCAGTCACGTGCTACCGATCCGTTGCTAGGCAACTCCTTGGGCCATGCAAACTCTAACGATGCTGCGAGGGGATCGGGTTCGTCACTCGCTTCTTCAGTCGACGGATTCTTTACAAAGAATATTGGTGGAAGAAGACATAATTCCTACAAATTGTTTTTAATCCATGCATCATTGTTCCATTATGTGTTATTTCGGTTACATGTCGTTTTTCCGAAGGTTCATAATTCCGAAGGTTCCGCTTTCCTAAGGTTTTCGGTTTCCTAATTCCGAAAATGAAAAGGGTTTATGTTCGGAATTATCATGATTATGAACCCTGTTTCATTTTCGGAATTATGCAGAGCCCGCTGCTCTGGGAAATTGGTGTTTCAGAATTACGAACCTTCGGAATTATGAGAACCCCGGGCCCCGTTATTTCACTCCTCACGCTCTTGCATCAAATGAATCTTGAGATAATTTCAAGAAATAACCAGTAAGCACTATGAACATGGCGAACAAAGAAGCGGACAAAATATACAGCTCCTCATTGCACCTTCCACACTTGCTCTGGTAGACAATAGAACATCCTTTAGTTGCTATTATGTAAAAATATGTAGAACAGGTGTTACATGCATATTCACCTGTTCTACTTATTTTACATAATAGCAATGAAGGGGTGTTCTTTTGTCTACCAGAACAATTGTGGAGGGTACAATAGGGAGCTGTATATTTTGTCCGCTTTCTTTGTCATCGTGTTCATAGTGAAGATTAGCTTCATTGCATGGAATGGTGGCCTGGTATAGGTCTTATAGGTCAAGTCCCACCTTTCATATTTTCTAAGTTTACCTGTTTACTAAGTGATTCAAATTTATGGATGTTTCTTTCCTGGGGACCTAGTAACGAGGTATTCCATTAACCTGTTATTAATGAATGAACTACAATACTTGGAATCCAGTTTGCATACATTACTTGTTGCTATGTCTAACAAGCCTCTGGCAAGAACAACCTTTGTTTCAAAAGTATGCATAAAATTTGAATCACTTATAGTAAACAGGTCTATTGTGAAGATAAATGTAAACGGCATCTCTACAATAGACCGCTTCGGTAATGTATGCAAATTTTATGCAAATGTTATGCATACCTTTCAAACAAAGGTTGTTCTTGACAACTTGAAAGCTTGCCGGGCATAGCAACAAATAATGTATGCAAACTGGATTCCAAGAATTGAGGTTTATTTATAAAAAGCAGGTTCATGGAATAGCTCGTAACTAGGTGCTCGGAGAATATATGTGCATAAATTTGCATACATTACCGAAGCGGTCTATTGTGAAGGCTCATTATAATAGTGAGACTTACAACATCAGTAACCTGAAAGTGAATATATACTAACAACTGTCCCTAATATGAATAAGAATATCATGGTCGTTAACTTCCTCCGCTTTCATTTTGATAGTATTTCGTGGAAAATGTCGCAATTTTATATAGAGTTGCAGGCATGACAAGTGAACATTGTCAATTTTGTCATCACCATTTTACATGTCGAAAGGTGGATGTTATTGAATATCCAGCACATCAAAACAATTATTATATAGGTTTACTGTGTACGGTATAGCTTCAAAAATAGGCAGCATGCCTGCCGAGGTCATTGCGTATGTTGAATAGGACAAAAAGTAGTTCCATTAAAAAGGCGGAAAGAAAGAAAATCCTCGAGGACAAATAACCACGAAGACGCTATTCTGTCCAATACCGGAGAGTCAATTATGGCATTCGAAAGATCCCGATTCAACTGAAAAGAGTAAGGACATTTTCGACAATAGGGCACCCGTATAAACGAAATGGCAGTGGATTAATGATGTTGAAAGGGGGTTTTGTGTGGGCTTCTTAATGATTGTGTCTCTGGTATTGGTCATCAAAATTCTTGATTTCAATAAAGAAAGGGAGCTTTTGTTGCTGGAGACTAGTTTTCTTAGTAGTTTGTTTAGATAAACAACCAGACAGACTGGTATAAACAGAAATAAGATAAATCCGCAAAATTGAGCTTTTTTTTTTTGTGTGTGTGTGTGTGTGTGTGTGTAATGCTAGGATTCAAATTGTTAGTATGATGCGAACTAAAGATCTTACATTACAAAAAACTGAAGGAAAAACTAAACTAAATCGTGTAAAAATATATAACACGAGGTTCACATGTTGCTCTGAGTTGGCAGTATTTCATCTCATGCGAATCACACGAATACTCCTTCCGTATCAAAAGTATGTCTATTTACAGAATTTAGTCATCTTTGTTTCTATCTGATTTGTATTAAACATAATTATTAATCATGCCAAACTGATTATTGATTATAATCATGACAACAATGGTCCTCGGAAGCCGGACAATAGTCCTCGAACGTCGAACAATGAATTTATGCCTTATTCCGTCGACTGTCCGAGGACGAGTAACAATAGAGGAACAATAGTTGTCCTCGGAAGTAAAGCCATGTAAACGTGCGTGTGTGTGTGTGTGTGTGTGTGTGTATGTATGTGAGAGAGAGCGAGAGAGAGAGAAAGAAAGAAAGGGGGAGAGAGAGAAAGAGATATAAAGAGAAAAAATGAAAGAGAAATATAGAACATTCGTATGAATTCATTTGAGCAACCACCACCCTCCTTTAAATCATCAGGGTCCTGTTTCATAAAACTTGTAATGAGTAACAACTGCCGCATTTCTATGACAGATTTGCTCTCAGCCAATCAGATGCAAGGATTTCAGTAGCTTATAACAACTATCATAACTTGCCATTGGTAACAAGTTTTCTGAAACGGGACCCTGCTACCTACCCGTCGTAGAACTTGCTCCGATGATGAGCCTCCATTGCCTTCATTATTATCACGTAATGCGCGGTCTTCAGCTACCATCTCGTCCCACGTGCGCTGCGTTATCAATTCCTCCTTTGGATCAAAACGATCATTTTTCGGAACCCCATTCCCGCACTTTCGCTTGTCCGATACCTCAATAGTTGCTGCAGTATCGCTCTTATGATTATTGTTATTAGAATTAGGTTGACAACCATCTCCTGTCTGATCATCAGATACTATCGCGGTGTCACTTGCGATCATATCGGACCACGAGCGAGGTGAAATCAAGTCATCTAATTGGGTGCGATCCGACGACACGTGATCATCCGTTTCCTCTGATTCGTTAAATGTTTCATCTGACGTCACAGACGACATAGCCATCCTCCTCTCAAATTTATCGAGCGATAGCTGAGCATCCGACGCGGATCGTACCTGTTTTCTCGGCAAATGCATCGATTGATCACGTGACATAAGATCTGAACTTTGGACGCTTTTTGATCGCGTGGATCGTCTCCTGATCGATGCTGGTGAGAGATTACCATCCATTCGGTCGAGGCAGTTCTTGACGTCTTTGGACTTCATCTTCGCGTCGTAGTCATTGAGGTCGAATTCTTCACCGAGGTTGTTGTCCAGGTTTGTGAAGTCGGTGTTGGCGGCTGCGGCTTGTTTCTCAGCCGAGATACGCCTCCTGGCGATACGTTGGGCAGACATATTAATTAGCACGTCGTAAGAATAAGAAAGCAAATGACGTCATTATGAAATGTTAAGTCTGTGATGGGTCTAATTACCTATGGATGTCAAGAATTCGAAGAATCTAGGGAAGCCATATCTACAGAAAACTACATAAACACATAAAAGTTTTAGGCCTACGTATACAGAATGAGCGCGAGAGATAGTACTATGCAGAACGATTTCAAGCGTCAGCTCCTAGAAACGCTCTCAAAAATGCACTCTGTCATCGCGTAAAACATACAGAAGGTGATTATAGCTCGGGATTATGCTTCAAACTCAGATGAAGCATAACAGGTATATAAGCTCAAATTACAGATTGTTAAACATCAACAGTGACAAGGATTGTAAACTGGTATGAATGAAAGTTCATCCGAATCCTGTCCTGGATAAAGATTATTGTTGAACGGCTAATCTTCTCCTCTTAGCTAAATTTAATTTGTTTTCGGACAGTGGATAAGGAGAACTAAGTGTGAATCAGTTCATCCACCTCCATAGCAAACAACCAGTTTCCTAAATGAACATAAAGGAAGACTTCATCTTTCCTTTTCGCACGGGGAGAATGTGATGCTTTAAAGAAACGGTCGGTCAGTAATTATGTCCAGATGACTTTCTCACACGCAACGAATCTCTTGATCCGGATCATGCAAAGAAGCAAATAGCCAAGGAGTTATCACAGAAATGAAATAACTAAAATCTTCTTTAAAATAAACCACTTACAGGTCCACGTCATCTTTAATTACCAAGATCTCGAACTTGCGTTGGTTCGCCGCACTTTATCGCTACCTTAAGAACCAAGGGATTAACCCTGTGAAGCCATGTGGACAAGTCTTTTTACTCATTATCCTCTCTGAGAGCTTCGTGGATGACAGAAGACCAATAGATGAGACCGGAAATGAGATCGAGATTAGACAACCCCTCTCGCTCGGATCGATGGCTTCTATTCTAGTTTAGCATGTTCCTCGGCCGATCGCTGAATGGGGATCGATCTATACTGCCTTTTGTAGTGACGCACCAATCTGTTGCTGAATGGGAGAAGGGGGAAAAGGAAAACGCCATGATTATAAAAGGGACAACTGGACCAGGAAAGGGCGGATAGGGGTGTTTATGAGGTATAAATATTGTGCCACGTAGCATATAGGGAGACCAGGCAATTTGAAGAGACCGCTTCTGTAATGTATACAAATTTATGCACATATTCTCTGAGCATCTAGTGACGAGCTATTTCATGAACCTGCTTTTTATAAATGAGCCTCAATGCTTGGAATCTAGTTTGCATACATTATTTGTAGCTATGTCCGGCAAGCCTCAGGCTCAGGCAAGCTTTCAGGTTGGCAAAGACAACCTTTGTTTGAAAGGTATCCATAAAATTTGCATACATTACCGAAGCGGTCTATTAATAAGTTCCAAATTTATGTATGGAATGATACTATACATGAAGTATCAATAATTTTGGAATTAGATAAATAATTACCCGCTTCAATGTTTATAGTATTATTGTAGAGATGTTGCGGTCTAGTGGATAAGTCCCCGGATATAAACACAACACAAAAAGTAAGTTCCCCCTAAATCAAAATGGCATAACTTTTTAACGAAAAGGTTTCGAATAAAATAACTTGGTCAGAGTGTTCCTACACTTATTGACTAAGTTCTGTGTGAAAATGAAATTTATCCGTCGAGTCATGCATGAGTGAGCACACATTCAAGGCAAAATTGTCACTTTTCAAAAGTCACAAGAGCCATTTTGGGGGTCATTTTGGCGAATTCTGTTTCTGGTTTTTGTTCAAGTGCTGTAGTTGTTTATCATCCATCGTTTGACCCCTTCGCACCTATCCTGACAGTTTTCGCGTTTTTGCACGGTTTTAGTGGAAAGTAGCGATGTTCAAAATCCATTCGGATTATTGGAAAAATTAACATCAGATATTGCTACCAAAATGAGTTGTCAATTGTGTAAACACAAGAGGTAATTTTCTGGGTGGCTGAGTGAGCACACTTTGAATTTAAGCAAGAAATGCTAAAATTCACTGTTAATAATATGGCATAAAATATGACTCCTGTGACTTTTGAAAAGTGACAATTTCCCCTTTAATGTGTGCTCACTCATGCATGACTTGACAGATCAATCTCATTTTCACATAGAAGTTAGTCAATAACTGTAGGAACACTCCTGCCAAGTTATTTTGCTTAAAACCTTTTCGTTAAAATGTTACGCCATTTTGCTTTAGGGGGAACTTACTTTTTGTGTTGTTTAGTTAAAGTATAGCTATTCAAAGAAAATCACAAATATGGCAATTAATGTATCACTAGAAACTGGGAAGCTTACAGATGGCAATCGTATAAGTTTTATGTCAACTGCGTATCTGATGATTATAAAAACAACACAAATAAAAGCTCTTCTCAGCATCTGGAATATCCGAGGATTCGCCAGAAATATAGCGATGTTTTGATGTCGTCACACTCGGGATCGATCCTGCTTAAGCAGACGACGTCCTATAATGAATGAACGTAATTGCAATGCAATTATTTATCAAATTATAAAGAGTTTGGTGTATTTAAACATGACCTTATTTCACACCATTATAAAGGGAAAGTGAAACTGATTCTGATAGCTAAAACCGTTTGATTGTAAATACACAGGAGAAGGGTCAATGATCAATGAAATAAACCCCACTTTCAAATTGAAAAGCCCTCCGAATAATAGCAGGATGGTATTCGTTCCCTCTTGAAACGCCGAACATGCCCCGATGCAAGCAGCTGAAAATACAATGGCGTCTTATTTTGTTTTTCATCAAAATAATGCCATACACGAAGTTAAGAGTGAGGCAACAGACTAACATTAAGACTGACGCTAGTGAAGGAAGAGAAATAAGTGAAGAGGAGATGACAAAATCGGCTCTGAAAAATGTGTAAGATGTTATGGGACATCGTCTGCTTAGACAGGACTGGTCCATGGTGTGTCGTCACATATCTCAGCAGTGTTCGAGGAGCTCTTCAGCTGCTATATCGGGGGCTGTATTTTACCGTTTTATAATTGATAATAATCATTACTTCAAATGTTTCCAAGCGTTGAATTTGGATAACCTTGTTTAATTTATGCCATCTATGCAATAATAAGTATTAAAGCTTGGAAAACTTCCTGGAGGCTTCCAGTGTGGTTCCATTCGGTTACTAGGAAAACTCTTTGCTGTGTTGTTAGCTGCATGGTCAGGCAAGCAAGTGAAAAGCTTGTGCTTAAAACCGTGTTCATTCTCATTGAGAAATTTGGTGAAAAAAACATTAAAAAAGAACACCAAAGAATTGCTAATGAGCCCTCCCATTGTTAACCAACGTTGCTGCATCCTTTCCAATCTTGACCACTTATTCTGTGCAACTTGATTTTGACATTCAAATTTTAAAGTCTCCTTGCTCATCAATGCATAAACTTTAAGTGTCATATTAGGTGTCAAAATAAAGAGGAAGAGTTAAAATTTATGATGATATATATTATACGACATGAATTGTTCTATTTTACTGGGAAAATAACTGACAACTCCGGTTTCCTGTTTATTGGGACGCACTGTATATTTTTTTAATAAAAAGACAGCTCTGTGGAACTTTGAGAGAAGCTACTCAACCATTCTGGATCTGGATGCATACGATGAATAAATATATATATATATTTATTATATATGTGTAAACAGAAGAAAAGTCTAGGAACTGTACAAAGACGTAGCTGGTATACATACACGTTTTAATCGAGCTTTCGGCTATTTAGGCCTTCTTCAGGATCTGAAGATAAGTCATAAAACAAAAACAAAAACCAATACATCGTAGCGATCATATTTTCTTCCCGCTTCATTCCTTATTATATGTCATTTTAATTTATCTTGACTGTGATTGTATGATGACCATGATTGTTGATGCTTAATTGATGTAATACGATATATGATATATGACATAGTATGTCATATATGATCGCTACGATGTATTGGTTTTTGTTTTTGTTTTATGACTTATCTTCAGATCCTGAAGAAGGCCTAAATAGCCGAAAGCTCGATTAAAACGTGTATGTATACCAGCTACGTCTTTGTACAGTTCCTAGACTTTTCTTCTGTTTACACATATCTATATCTGGAACACCGTCGGTCATGTATAAGTTGAGCATCCTTACACTCCTATATATTTATTATATATATATATTTATTTATTATGTGTATATGGGTAATTCCATAAATAAGGGAGCCAATTCGTGACATTTTTGGTGTCCCTTTTACATATGAAACCCACATGTTTTTATGGCTCATAATGAAAATACCAATAGTGGAGTGAGATTGTAAAGTGATCTCCAAGCATAATGTTGCATTGTCATGCTTAGAATCACCTTACAATCGTACTGCACTATTTGAGTCTTTACTCAGAGCCACACAAACATGTGGGTTTCATATGTAAAAGGGACACCAAAAATGTCACAAATTGGCTCCCTTATTTATGGAATTACCCATATACAGCCATGGAAAAAATTATTAGACAAAGAATGGTTAGTGATAGTGTTATTTTTGTGGCAAGAAGGAAATAAAATATCATAAAAGCAAAGTATAATTGCTGGAATTTGGTATTCAATGAAATACAAAGACAAACATTTTTATAATTTTGTATTACAGTACCCTTTTTACAGAAGCTTGGTCTAATAATTTTTTTCCAGGGCTGTATATATAGGCCTATATTTTATTATCATTATTATTATGATTATGATTCGCCATTTCAGTGCACTGAAGTTAGGGAGGGCAGTGTTTGCCTGATAAACATTTCATCAATCATCCCACGACTTAGTTTACTCTGTAAGAGGTGAGTCAACTGATTACTGATATAAAGTATTAGTCATCGAACATCTCTTGCGCATCAAATTATGAAAATGCAATCTATGATTACTCAACATAATCAGGACCCTGTTATTCTTGGTGCACTTTGGACCTGCCTTTTAATAAAAGGTATTTGTTTTACCTCTCTATTTTTCCTCTTATACTGTTTATATACAATGGACATAGGAATAATTTTCATCAAACTTCTTATACATCTTCTGCACGTGTTTCTCGTTCTTCTTCTTCCTTATTATGGTTTTTTTTGTATGAGTTGTAGCACCATATTTCAACTGCTCTAGCTTTTTCATGCTCTCCCCTAAATTGGCTTATACATTTTAATGCAATATGATAATGCAATATGATAATGCAATATGCAGTGGCGGATCCAGGGGGGCACAGGGGGCACGTGCCCCCCCCCCCCCGGCCAAAAAAAAAAGCCTTTTTTTTTTTTTTTTTTGCTTGTCAGGGAATTATGGAGGGGAACCCCACTGAGCGACTTTTCGAGAAGCTGGCGAGACCCAAAAAATACGGGTCTACCTTTTCCAAAAGTTGACAAACCTTCATGCCCCCGGTCATGAAATCCTGGATCCGCCACTGATATGATAAATATCTAAATGAATATCTAAATGAATAGTTTCGGCTCAATCACACTCGATGGCGTGCTATTGATAAACAGTCATTTGACTATACTTGGCAACGTTGAAGATTGGATAAAAATACTTTTTAGAAGGGTATAAATTGTTACTATGTAGTCAGTTATAACTTACTTTTCCGAAACATCCAGTCTGTCATATCTATCTGTATATGGTTACAGCAGTAGTTCAAACAAATAACTTTTAACACTCTCTGTAGATGCTTGGCCAAAACGTGATGTCAATGCTATGCACTCACAAAATAAAATGCAGATCTTGCATGAGCACACATTACGATTAAAATGATTGTCATTATTATGATGAATGTATTCCGTGATAAAAGGAAATTCAGTAAGAATGTCCACAGAAACTGTTCCAGAGTTAAGACTGATAAACTATATGACCAATAACTTTTAACGAACGGCAACCAGTTCAACCACTTTTCCAAATGCGAGAGCAAACAGAGATGCAATGTGTTGGTAACTATCCCGGCCGGCGCGGCGTAATAAGTGCAAGAGCCGACTCGGAGGGTCCGATAACTAAAAAATGGTAGAGCGATCGCCTGCTCACAATTTTGCCGACTACTGTACGCTCAATGAGCTTGAAAGAAAGAACACATATTTCCGATTGTCGAGAACAAATACTTGAGCTCATCTCGATTCTTTCTCTTCAGCGACGCATTCATTTCAAAGTTTACTTTAAGAAATCAATAATAGTACACGGCCTTCCCTATTTCAACCAAATCAATACAGAAACGGAGCGTTCACATTTCAAACAAAGATCCACTTTTCATTTTTCTTTGCATGGATAATTAACTTAACAACATTATTCACACGTTTAATAAAGCGCGTACGTTGGGTAAAAACTTTAAAGCGAATAAATACCATTTGCAAGATATCATGACCAAAATTTCTTTTTAAAAAAAATGGAATTAATGGGAATGGGGGAGGGTCATACAACGTTGCATGGGGAAGGGACTTATCCCCCAAAACAAAGCCAACACATTTCGTATCATTCTAGGGAAAAGCGTGGGGATACCTTTTCGTGTTAATATCCGCCATATTGTGGACAATTTAAAGATCCTAAGCAATGAGTATATTTTCTTTGAAAAGCACCCGAAAAACAACATTCGAATGATCGCTGACGTCACTCCCCGGGAAGTGAAAATTCACGAGTCTTTTCTCTTTCAGAGAGAGCACTCGAGATTCACCCGTTATTCACTCCAGACCTAAACAAGTGATCACTGATGTCACTCCCGGGGGAGCGAAATGTGAAAGTGTGCGAACAGGTATTTTCTTTATTGATCAGGCATTTAAAAGTGGTGTCTTGATGTGTAAGGTTGACAAGATGTCGTGTACTTTTAGGATTATAATCTAGTCTCAATCTAAAACCCCGAGAAAAACGTGAAATTATCATTTAAGAATCTAGCTATATGTTTCGAGATGTTGATTAGGATCATGTAGCATTATTATAACGGATAACACGGTTTCCCTTAGTAATGGATACGTATTACATAATCTTATGCGACGGGTCGAAGGTGTAAAACAAAGTGACATGATAAAATGAGGTTTTAGAAAACGACTACCTAGCGAATCATTTAACTTGTTTGATTCGTCTGTAAATGTCATTTATTTGATCATTATTTTGATCATGCCTATTCTATTGTATGGTAGTGAGGTCTGGGGATATGAAGATTTAAGGCAGATCGAAGTTTTCCATAGGAAATTCCTCAGAACTTTATTATTTGTAGGTTCATGTACCCCAGATTGCCATGGTTTATGGAGAAACTGGTCGAGGATTGATTTTGAATCAGGTGAAGCGTCGACTAGTCAATTTTTGGTCTAGAATTTTGAGGGGTAAAGATAGTAAATATTCATATGTCCTTTTGAAATTTATTTCTGCCATTCATACAAATGAACACTCAGACTTTAATTCCTCATGGTTAAAGTTTATTGAAAATACATTCAATCAAACTGGCCTATCCATATAGGTCAAAATAGTGGATTGGGTTTGAATATTAATTCTTTGCTAAAATTGAGACTGAATGATATTTTTTTTCCTCAGGAATGGAGAGATGCAGTTTGGTCAAATCGCATTTGCACAAATTATAGATTATTTAAAGACAACCATGTATTTGAAAGTTATTTACTCACCCTAAATAAAACTGATGCTTTTACTCTCTGTAAGTTTCGGTGTAGATCTCATAAACTACCTGTAAACAAGGGACGATTTGATGCGAACACACCACATAGTGACATGCAGTGCCCTCTCTGCCTAAATACTGATATAGGTGATGAATTTCACTATATTTTTGTTTGTCCTTTTTTTGAAAAGGAGAGACGTTTATATTTGCCAAAAAAGTTTTGTACATATAGGACCAGGCTTCCGAGTGCTTTGCACATGACAGAACTATTTGATACTAGGAACACTTCTCAGTTGAAGAATTTAGCTAGATTTACACGCCTTATTATGTTGCAATTTTCTCAAAAAACAGAAAAAGAAAATACCTCAGGATTTTCTGATAGTACAACTAGAGTTGGACCCATACGTACTCGTAGTGGTAGGATAGTGAAACGGCCTGTTTTGTTTACATTGTAGCTTGTAAATAGACTGTATTGTTCTTACATATTACATCACTGTACACTATCTATGCATACATTGCGTTTATTAGTTGGTTATATTCTACACATGTACATTGTTTTTATAGAACTTTTGTTTGTAAATTGTATCATTATGTCATTATCTTTGTAAAATAATTGTATTCAAAAGTCATGTATTGTTATTTATACTTTTATGTTTGTACTCTCATACCCCGAGAGGGGGTCAAAGAGTCAATAAAATTCTACAAATTCTACAATGTAAAATGTATTTACAGAGTATAAGGTTTCTAACATAATGTTTGCGTGTTAAATTAATTAATTGCCTCTTGTGACGTCTCAGGGCAACACAAAGGAAGGTTTCCAGAATTTTTTTCCTTGCTTGTCAGACAGTGTTGGAGTAGAAAAGGGTGAACGGGGACCACCCCCCCCCCCCCCCCCTACCTCATAAAAAAGGTTTGTATGGGCATGCGTTTAATAGCTCTGTGATTGCAATAATGACGTGCATACATGCTTGTAAGTACGGTGCATTGGTATACATATTTCGTGGAGCCTCGATTGTGCAATGAAGTATATATGCATGTTGAAAGTGAGAGTGCTTATTATAAATGCCGACGGCAGAACTCATTGCCCCTGATCCGGGGGGGGGGGGATGCCGCCGCTTTTGTATTGTCTCACTTTCTTCTGTATGTGCTTCAACCGAGGGGGGGGGGGGGGAGGGGTAGCTGCTGGCGCCACCCTCCCCTATATATGCTTGATGAGCCAATGTAGTTCTAATGGAAGGAAGTTTGCAGGACTTTTCAGAAACTTCGTTCATCAGCTTTCAAAGCTGATACAGAGTATAGGCCGAGACCACATCTTTATCCAGTCTGCTGCCAATTATATGTAGCGCCATTTCGTGGAGTGATGCACTATACCGTATAAGTTGATCAATAATCTGTCATGATCGTCGCCGCCACCATCATCACCGCCACCATCATCACCACCAACATAAACGTCACCACCTTCATCATACATGTATAATCATCATCGTTGTCAACATCGTCATCATCATCACCTCTCATCAGCAACATCATCTTCATCATAATCAACATCATCACTTAATTCATCATCACTGATCATTATCATTTATTATCAATTATCAGCATCATTCTCGTCATTATCACCATCATTATCGTTGATTATCAACATTACCATCATCACAATCATCATCATCATCGCTGATCATTTATTTTCATCATCCTCATTGATCACCATCTTCATCATCATCACTAGCATCATTCTCAGTCATACATCATAATCACCATCATCGTAATCAGTTTAATTCATCATCATCACTGATCATTATTATCATAATCACCATCATCATTATAACCATCTTCATCATCAACAATCACTTCCATCCATACATTCTGCAATGATCTTCATCTCCTTGTTCTTCCTCTCTCATTCCTACACATTTGTATGTGCAATTCAAAAAGAAGTACTCATAGGCATATTGATATTCCTTTGTAACGTTTTCCTTTAAAAGTTATCAAAACAATCAAGTACAAACGGCCAGGAATGGCAGTATAAAAAGAAGCACACGCTACCCAGAATGAGAAGTACTTCTGATAACCAAGACAATAAATAACACTTCCAATAAAGTCTCTTCGTTGTGCAGAATATTGCCATATACCCAAGATGAAAGAAGTGTTTTGCTTTCTTCAGACTTGAAGAGCATAATTCAAAACGTCTTTCACTATTGCATTTTACCCTTTCCATTTTACCCTTAACACTGTCATTCACATACTGTTCAAAGTCAATCTGTCCATTCTAGATCCAGTGACAGTAAACTGAAGCTCCTAAATAGCGCCATCTTTCAACAGGATTTGATAAGTGTCCGTGCCTCTCATTTTCCCATCATGCTCCATTCTAGTACCTGCACAGAATTTTCCACAATGCCAAGTCAAAAATAATAGTTTGTAATATAAAATTTGCTTATTATCCAAACAAGCTGTTTGTCAAAATTCTGAATAAAATACAATTAATTTTCAAATTATAATCTTAATTTAGCAGTCACTGTAAGATGGCGCTGTTCAAGTTTTACCAGTTTAATGCCACTGTATTAGATACTGCCATGTCAGGAAATTTCCCGCAACACTTGTTAGAAATTTGCACATTACAATGATAAACTTCACCATACTCTGTTTTACATTTCTGACAATTTCAAAGTTATTGACTTTGTATTCTTTCCTTAAATCCTTTTCATGCATCAATAAATATGACACAACTTGGAAGAGTACAGTTGCAACGTCATTCAGACCAATTTCCCTTTTTTTTTAAACTTCGCTCTAAATCTAATCATCGTATTAATGATTTTCATACTGACTTCTGTCAAGAACTCCTCTTCAATGTTATACATGAATATTCCTTATGTATGAATATTCATTTACATGCATATTCATTGCAATATGAAGTAATCATTTGGCATTCCCCGCATACGACTAGTACATGTATAACCATCGGACACAGCCTTGTATACATTGGCATACACACACCATTGGCATACACACACCTTTGACATCCCCCCCCCCCCCGCCATATCTGTCATTTGTTCACAATGCTCCAACAAATTCTTCTCCTGTACAACAAAATGAAATACCATGTACTGATTACTTTGCATATATGCTTACGTTTCCTGTCAGTGAGACTCTCCATTTCATTGAGCCACTATTAAAATCGCATTCATCTTTCAGTCGATTAGGACTGATTTTCTTTCACTATGTTATTTCAGAGTACCACTGGTCACATCTTTTCATACTCATAAAGAGAAGTTGAACAATTTCGTACCAGCTCTAGCTTTGAGCATTGCACTGCACCGAACCCCACTCTGTTTCCATCTACCATTGTTTTTCATAAATACAGCTCATTTATTTAGCACCCACTATATATGTCGTTTTTAGCTATTCATTGCACTAAATTTCTTTTTGTTTCTGCCATTTTTCAAAAAATGACTCAGATTGTCGGCCTTTTGTTGAAAGAACCTCTTGTTTTGAAACCCATGATCTTTGTATCATTACACATCAGTTTTGAGACTGCTCGAGATTCCGTTTTACTAGTAAAAATATCTTTACTGAATCATGGAACAGACATAATTGCACCTCTTAAATTCTTTTTCAGGGGGAGTGGTCGACTATAAATTCATCACTGAAATACCACCTTTCAATCCATCATGGACCATAACTAAATTCCTGATATATTCTGATCATTTTTCAACCCGTAGTGTCGGTTCATTAGCACATCACGCTCTTAAACGAACCACGACCTGACCAAGACTAGACATAAATGTAGTCTTGGTCTCAGATAGAAAATAAATTGGCACAAAATTAAATGAAATAAAAGCAAACTCGGATCAAATTTTCAACACTACAAATAAATGATATCTGCCGAACGACTCTGGTACAATACGCAATAACTGAGAAATGAGCATAGCGGGATAAGGAATTAGAGGAAAATCCAACCTCAATGGCAGGTTGTTCTAAAAGAAAGAGGAAAAGTCGCACTTAAATTCCTAGTTGCGTGCTGTATATGACCCATCACCGCATTGGTCAGATCATGCTCAGGTGACGCGCGCTATTGGGTAATCTACCAATGAGATTATGCGTTTAATACCGTATGCGCATTGGCATTTTACGCATGACTTTAAGTCCAACTTAACTCTTTGTGAAACACCCTCCTGGTGTGTTGACAGTTCCAACACCCATACAAGTAGTGTACATTCTGACCCATTAGTGTTCTGGTTGTTGTAAACGTCCATGTTAGGACTAATATCACTTCGACCCAGTGGTTCCTGGAAACAAGAAGTTTTCAATTTCATTCTAATGTTTGCCGACATTCTAACATGTAAACCACAGAAACTAAGTTACATTTGCTACAATGTAGCTCTCTTTCTACAACACACTTAACAATATAAATAATAATGGCAGTGTCATATATCAAAGGTAACAATAAAGCTCTTATCATACATTACAATAATACAATTACAACATTTATATAAAACAACAATCCAAAACTGTAATTACTGAAAAAATGTATCAAATGATTATGCATGTAGAACGAATGGAAGTCCTGCATGATATGGACAAGATGTTACATCTTTATTAGCGAGAATATAAAAAAAAAAATGAAATACAAAATGAGTTGTCAGAAAAAGAACCAAAGGGGTTATCATAAACAAACTTTGGTCACAAATCTTTTGGTCACAAGAATTGCATATTAATAAAACAATCAACAGATATGTTTCAAGAGAGAGATATATTCTTATCCTTTAATGTCCACGCTTTTCAAGCCATTTTCTCTGGAACCTTCCATTTATGGGGGGCGATCCCGAGGGGAAGGGGGAAGCGTCCCCCCCCCCTTAAATTTTGAATTTTACACAGCAACCAATGTTAAAGGCTAGTCGCGTCCCATCCGGCCGTGACAAGAAATCGCCGCACATCCTTCCATTCTACAGCTTTATAAGTATCTATGAATTATTCTTTCAGCCAGATGCTGCGCATGAATAAAAACCATCGGTAGATACTGTATGTTTCAAATGAGAGATAAATATCCTCATCCCTGTTTCACCTTTATGTCAACGCTTTCCAAACTCTGCCATTTTTTCTTGTGTAAGGCTATATAAGCACCCAAGAATACTTCTTTAACCCGTAGACTACTGAATTCTTTAACTCTCGTAGGTTTAATACAACAGCCACCCGGTTCCCATAGTCTATGGGTTAACCGTTGCCTACTGAATTCTTTAACTCTCATAGGCTTAATCCAGGAGCCACCCGGTTCCCGTAGTCTATGGGTTAACTGTTGACTACTGAATTCTTTTACTCTCATAGGCTTAATCCAGGAGCCACCCGGTTCCCAAAGTCTATGGGTTAACCGTTGACTACTAAATTCTTTAACTCTCATAGGCTTAATCCAGGAGCCACCCGGTTCCTGTAGTATATGGGTTAACTGTTGACTACTGAATTCTTTAACTCTCATAGGTTTAATCCAGGAGCCACTCGGTTCCCGTAGTCTATGGGTTAACTGTTGACTACTGAATTCTTTAACTCTCATAGGTTTAATCCAGGAGCCACCCGGTTCCCGTAGTCTATGGGTTAACTGTTGACTACTGAATTCTTTAACTCTCATAGGTTTAATCCAGGAGCCACCCGGTTCCCGTAGTCTATGGCTGACCAGTTGAACCTTTTTGTCAACACTTTCCAAACTCCGCCATTTTCTCTCGTGTCAATGTAAGGCTTTATAAGCACCTAGGAATTTCAACTCTTCACTGGCTATGGTCGACAGATGAAACAAAAGGGACGGCCACAGTCGACTTTTGCCACACGTACAGTGTACATGCATAATATAATGAACACAATGTGGCAGCCCAGGGTTTCGAACCATGGCGAATTAACAAGATGTTCCTCCAAATACATGTACAAAATGTGGGTGCTGGTATCCAAAATGAGAAGGGAGAAATTCATATTTTTTTCATGATTTCATCCCATTATACATCATGGCTCGTCTGCCTGAAGTATCATACACCTGTAGCATCCAAATATGCAAAATTCAGATTAAGTTCTGCGAGGCTGCATAAAGGTCTTCATCCACAGTACCCTTGTGTCAAAGTCATCATGATGATACCACTAACAATTTCCGTTTCTTTCATATCACAGACATGGCCAGGTTTTCATCTAGCAGCTGTACCAAGGCCGGTAAGCACAGGATATGTTGCCTATGAAATGCAGTTTTTTAATTCTCTAACCGAATGGGTTCACCTGTGAGACACCATGATCCATTCATGTAAACACTTGGATGCATTAAACGCAGAGTTTGCTGCAGCCAGTGTGTCCAGTCCTTTATAAATCTGTATCTGGGGTACGTACCATTACCTGACACTCAATAATAACTATCTTCTGTGACACATCCATGTCACTCCATTCTTTGAGTCATTTTGGACTAAACTTCCAATACTTGTTCATAATCTGTTGGTATGATACATTAGGATATGGGCATGTCCAAGATGATTATAGATGTAAAGCACCTTAAATGTTTGTCCCAATGTTTACCAGAATACTGTAAAATTGAACACTTATCGCAAATTTTGTAGACGATCCAGGGCCCCGTTTCATAAAACTATTTATCGATAACAAGTGTCACATTTCTATGACAAGTTTGCAGACAGCCAATCAAATGCAACGATTTCAGTAGCTTATCAAAGTTACTGTAAAACATCATTGATTTCACAGGGGAGCGTTTCATGAAAGGAAGTTGTTGGATATTTTATGCGACAACTGTTATAAGCCACTGAAATCCTTACATCTGATTGGCTGAGAGCAAATTTGTCAGATAAAATATCTGACAACTTCCTTTCATGAAACGCTCCCCAGAACGTCTTGTCAATCTTTGGTGGTCTATTTGACCTTCAATAGCACAGCATATCTTCAATAATTTGTTACCAAATGTCAAACTTGTACAAAAAATTTAAAAAAACAGAAGAAACATGGTCTTTTAAAATCTCTGCACTGCTTTTCAGTCTTTAGCGGTCTATCTAACCTTCAATAGCATATATCATATCTTCAATAATCTGTTAAATTGTCAGATTGCACCTGGTATTGCAGCAAGATACACCCTGAAAGAAACTTGACCCTGTACATGCACATACACTATGAATATCTTTTGTTCATCAAAGACTACCGGGAAACAATTTAAACCTTACTTTTTCCTACAGAAATTGCATATTAATTCATTAAACAAAGACTTGAATAGGTTCGATTGAAGATCCTTTTGATCAAGCTTTGGGAAATTTAGTAAATGCTCAAGTTGTTGAATGAATGTTTTTGCAGAGACTAGTTTACCTTATCCAAACTGGATACAAAAGAATTTAATTGGCAGCGGTGAAAACCAGCTAGAGCGTCAAAACTCATTTAGTACACATGTATATTGTTGTTTTATGGAACTGCATGTAGGTGAATGGCATTCATTATAGTCTGAATTAAACAACAGGGGTGGTATCCTGAGATTTATTTTATTTTGATTTTAGTGAAATAATTTTAATTGTCATAACAAAATGTACGCTTATGGCGCATCATTGGTTCATGACTGCGCAAAAGTGGCTATGTACGCGAAATTCATCTGCGCAGACACCAATGAAATGTTGCAATTTAAAAGTTGTTATGAGAACTAAAATCTTTTCACTAAAATCAAGATAAAATAAATCTCAGAATACCACCCCTGGTTCATATGTCTGCTGGTCCTACACCCGCGTTTGTGACTGTGTGTAGAACTAACTTTTATCTCCTTCTCAAGCCAAAAATATACATGTAGGTCATGACAAAGAAAATTTGGTTGTACAAGAAAGTACTCTTCTCATAAATGAGCGCATACATATACTCGATTGCATAACTCCCTTTCGACCTCAACAAATGCAGGCATTTACATTTGATGAAACATTTCATTCAAGAAATACCGACTCAATCATTTTTTCACATAGACTTTGTCAGTCATCTGTTGCACTGTGTTTCTTTCACATTTGGAGATGTGTTTCGTTCAATCTTCATAGCAAAGCATCAGCCTCGGAGGAAAACTTCTGCAGGGCTGGAAAAGTAAAAAGTTATAGGTAGGACTCCAGGTGAATCATTCAATGATTATTACCTCTTCATATGCGAAGGACGCATCGTTGATCGCAACCTGCATCGTGGAACGACGCTCTTCTTTTGTCTCCGACACTCTTGACCAATAAATTAAAATCTGAAAATAAAGTCCATCCGTCACATCTTTGGAAAAGCCCTCTCGACAGAGGGCATGTATTATGACAGCTCTGAAAGACACAAATGAAATGAGCTTGTTCAAAAATTGCATGACAAAACAGTATTGAACGTTTGACCATAGTTTGGGTGCGACAGTTGGCAATGTGAAACATCGACAGACATCCTGTCTCTCTAGGTGGCCCTCGCTTGATCCGACGACAATTGCTCCCTCAAGTATAGGGTTACGGTTAAAGAGACGGTTGAGTTCTGGAAAAGGAGAAAAATATTTTGTGAGCTTTCTCATCCCTTTCACGTCGTTTGGAAGAACATCATAGTAGAAATGTCCCCTGAAAAGGATTGCTCTTCAATGCCCTCACATTCGAAATATGACGAAAAATGGCTAAAAGTGTTCGGGCCGAACATTCATGCCACAAGTGTGTACAGTCCCATATACCCATTTCTGTGTGAACTGCATGTGATTTTCCGCGATACTGGGTCAATTTCTCATCATTTTGATGATTCCCAAACCTCACAGTACAAACCAATGCTTACATGTACGTAGACATGATCAACCTCTCCCAGTTGCTTTGAGACAACTTCTTTCACACTGTAATTGCATTACCAGAACTCAACTTTATCTTAAATGTTGGATAGAGAGCAATCCATTACAGTGTGAACGCATCAACAGGACCAAGCTCTCCGATTCTACCTCTTGTTACAGCAGTGTGAACAATCACCTCAAGTACTGTCAATGGATAAATTAGACAGAGCTCTTTGTTTCCACTCTCCATACAGACTGTGTCAATAAAAAAATAATGCATTTAAGGGCATGTGAAACCACCAATTACACTTAACTCCCTTCTTCAACTTTCGGTATATTCGACATCAGAAGACAGCAAAGGCGGTGTACATGTAAATACATTTATCAGATCAGGCTCTCAATCTCCACTGTCAATAAATGCTGTGTCGGAAGATTCCAGTAAATTTTGGCGTGAATGCATCAATTAAACTGAGCTCTCGGCCTTCAATATCCATTAAGTTCTGTCGAAAGATACCGTTAAATTTCGGCGTGAACGCATCAATTAGACTGAGCTCTCGGCCTCTACTGTTGGTACTCGTGGCGTTGGAAGATCAAAAACTATGGGTGGATTGCAAGGACGGTAGTGTACGTCGCATATCGCTGCGTTGACGAACGTCGTCTGACCGTCCGTCGTAACTCCGTAACCCTCATGGATGTGTCCAAAGACGTGGTATTTTGGGCGGACGCGTCGCTGGACCGTGGAAAGTAGCTCTACACACCCCGCCCGGCAACCGTTGCTGGCTAGATCACCGTGACCTGAAAGGAAGACGGGGTCATTGCAGAAAAATGAGAATCAAACATAAAGCAGTTTTTAATAAATACATTAAATCACCGCCTAAAAGTGATTACCTCCCAAAACTCACAATCAGATTTAAAATAAAAGTACTTTTTTCAAGACATTGCACATTGCCATTTAGGACCCCTTTTACATCACCCAAAAGTCGCGGCCAGTTTTCGGACCAGCTCAGGAGGTAGTCTGAGCCCGGGCTGAGCCGCGGCTCGGCCACGACCCGAGGTAGTGTAAAAGCAAACGGGGCCTGGCCGTGGCCGTTTATGCTAATGAGGTGCGTGCAACGTCACATTTTGAGCGATGACTTCATTCTTTCCCCGCACGCCCGAGATGGAGACACCAAACAAATGTCCAATTGTTCTGTACTCGCAATTGGTGGAGAGGCGCCAGAGAGTTATGGCCACTCTCTTCTTCACTGGTATACATTTTCGAAAAGCAGTGTCTCTCTTCTGAATGATTGGCTCCAGTTCATCGCATAGAAAATCGAAAGTAGAGCGATTCACCCGAAAATTCTCCCTGAAATCACGGGGGGTGAACTCCTCGTTCACCACTCTCTGCCAGAAATGGCCCGATCTGTATTTCGACCATATCTGACGATCCACTGTGCAGGAAAGAACAATAGCGTGAATCAGAAGCAAAACATTTCTTTGCCGACGCTTCCTCTCAAAAAGAGCTCTTCTCTGTTGCCTCTTTGTATTGAAATGACGAATTCTACGTCGAAAATCCTCCATTTTAATATAGAATTAGAAACGTGATCAAGAGGAACTTTGCAAATGAACGGCGCGCGGGCGGGAAGAAATATTATTTGTTTACAAGTAGAGCGCCACAAACGGCGCATTCACGGAAGCGGGGCCAGGCTTGGCCGCGACCAAGCCGTGTAATGTAAAAGGGTGAATCGTTTGGGTGAGGCGAGTACCACCCACTGTGTTGGTTGGGGCCTGGCCGCGGCCGAGCCACGGCCAGGCCTCGCGACTTTAGATGTAAAAGGGGTCTGTGATGATGGTTACTGTAATAATCACCAAGAAAGATAATATTCCAGAAAGCACACAGTCGGATTTACTTTTCAGAGAAAGCAAACTGGCATTACAGAGAACTGTCTCCATAGTAATCCCCAGTTATGCAGAAATACAATTACTTCATGAAGCACATCTTCAGGATACCAGCAAAAGGGTTTTCAAATAAAAAGCGCATTGGCATAGAGTAGTTAATACCAAAATAATCACCAAGAAATATGACTTCTTCTTAAAGCACAAATTTAGATTAAATGCAAAGGTTAATTTTGAGAAAAAGTGGCATTCAAATTTTACATGATAATCACCCAGAGATATTTTTTAGTTCATAAAACATTTTCAGCTTTATACAAACCGAACAGGTTATTTTTTTTTCTTCATGATATAATGCATATTCGCATTAAAGAGAATGTTGAATTCTGGGAAAGGTGAAAAATAATTTGTGAGCAATCTCCTTCCTTTTATGTCAGTTTGGAAGAACATCATAGTAGAAATGTCCCCTGAAAAGGATTGCTCTACAAATGCCCTCATATTAAAAATATGACAAGAAACAGCTGAAATGTTCGAGCCGAACATTCATTCCACATGTGTGTGTGTAGTCCCATATACTTATTTCTGTATGCAGTGCATGTGACTCTCAGCAGGACTCGGTCCATTTCTTCTCATTTTGGTGATTGCAAAACCCTACAGCATACACCAATTTCTATGTACTACAATGTATATAATCACCCTTTCCCAATTGCTTCCAGGCAGTTTCTTTCACAATGTAATTACATGACTAGAACTCAACTTAATCTTTTTCTACAAGATAACATTGAAGTTTAAAACAATAGGCTAAACTCTTAAGTTTACAGCCTGTCATGAGGACCAACGTACAGCGGTAGATTGCTTGCTTACCTAGAGGCGGTCCATGTGTAATAAGTATATCAATACCCTCTGGAATCTTGTTCCATTTATCTAGAAGGGGTTGTCCTCGTGGTAGATTAAAACCCCAGTCACAGAAGACTGGCTGCCTGTAAGAAAAAAAAAAGACATGAGTGATTACATTACATATGTACCATGCACAATGCAAAAAGAAGAAATGAAAAGTTTAATAGTCTGTTGAGAGCCAGAAGGGCGTTAACTCTGTGTTAAAGTCTCCAAACAGACGATATGCAATGTGAAAAAACATTAAGGCTTCACCAAAATTGATGAACCATTAACGATGAAAGGAAGATCTGGAAAGGGATGGGTAATAAATTTATCCCCCCCCTTCCAAAAGCAGTGGGTGTGGTGGCCTTCTGATTGCTATGGTTCACGCAAACCTTTCGTGACTTCAGTCTGCATGTTTTGAGCATCTCCTGAAATCAAGACTGGAAAAATAATGTTTATTTCTTTGTTGATCAGGGCCCTGTTTCATAAAACTTGTTATCAATAACACCCGCTGCAGATTTATGACAAATTTGCTCTCAGCCAATCAAATTCAATGATTTCAGTAGCTTAAATAACAAATATCGTAAGTTGTCATTGATAACGAGTTTATGAAACGGGACCCAGAAGCATACACAGCACAAGAAATCAAATTAATCTGTAATCGTAGCGGCTGGAAACTATTACATCTCATATAAGTGGAGGCAGGGGCGGATCCAGGAGTTTGTAAAAGAGGGGGCACAGAGCCGGAAAAGTACACAATTAAGGGGGCATTTTTTTTCATTGTGTACTTAAGGTATGCCAGTTGGGTTTCAAAAGAGGGGGCACGGGCCGGTTCTCCCCCTATGTAGATCCGCCACTGAGTGGAGGTGTCGTGGTATAGTGGTTCATTCACTTGACTCTCAATCCAAGGGTTGAGGGTTCGAATCTCAGCCCCACACTATCATCCTTTGGAAAGACATTAATCCACATTTGACACTCTCCACCCAGGTGTTAAATGGGTACCTGGCAGGATTCATTATATTCCTTGAAAGGCACCGTGCGCTGATTACAGCTGACGGGGCTAAAGCCGGAGCTAAAGCCGGATTAATATTATCCAAACCTTTTGGAAGAGCATAGGGACGTTATATAACAACGTGATGTCCGCTATACAAGAACAGTTCATTATCATATAACTCTTTTAAAATAGACAAGCAAGAGATAGAAAAATGAAGGGAGGAGAGAGAGAGAGAGAGAGAGAGAGGGGGGGGTAGAAAGCATGGAGGAGATGGACAATTGGCAGGAGAGGGAGAAGAAGAGAGACAGAGGTAGAGTGAAAGAAGAGGGAGAGAGAGGGGAGGTAAAATATAAAAGGAGATAGAAAAGGAGATAGAAAAGGAGATAAAAAAGGAGGAGGAAAAGGGGGAGGAAAGGAGGAAAGAGAGAGACAGAGAGGAAGCATATTAAGAGAACACGAGAAGGAAAGGGAGAAAAGGATGGAGAGAGAGAGAAAGAGAGAGAAAAAGTGAGACAGAGAGGAAGTATATTAAAAGAAAGTGAGATAGAAAGGGGGAGAAAAGGATGAAGAGAGAGAGAGGGAGGGAGGGAGGGAGGGAGAGAGGGGGGAGGTGAAAACAGATACCAGCGAGAAACAAATTACCATGGTGATCCATAGATCCTGAACCCCATCACCTGTACTTGTGAGTCTTCTAAGTATGTACAGTTAGTTAGCAGAGACCTGATGTTCTTCCATTCATTCGTCTTTAGTCCTGTATTCAACACAACAATAACATTCATCTTACATTAAAGAAAACAAAGTGGCACGAATCCCGGAAAGCAAAAATCAAATCAGTTTCAAATCGTAGACAATCGTTGGACTGCTCTGACATCACAACTAGAAAGCTCGCAATGGGCCATATTTTCAATTTTATAATCTATATGACTACAGTTTTCAGAACCTCAATCAAAAGATGTGTTTAAATGTTTAAATAAGAAACTATTACATTTTCTTCCGAAATCGGATCGCGGAGTGATCGCAGAGGGTGCGGTGGGCTTTAGTCAGGCGCGGATCCAGGATTGAGTAAAAGAGGGGGCACAAAAATGAAAGTTTGTGAAAAGGTAGACCCGTATTTTTTTGGTCTCGCCAGCTTCTCGAAAAGTCGCTCAGTGGGGGGGGGGGGGTAGGAGCAAAAAAAAAAAATTCGCCGAACCATCAAAAATCGCTCAGTAGGGGGTTATGGGGTTCATTTTCCCTCCATAATTCCCTGACAAGCAAAAAAAAAAAAAGGGGGGGCACGGGCCGGCTGTGCCCCCCCCTGGATCCGCGCCTGGGCTTAGTCACATTTTATTATGCAAGGATTGCTAGATAAATTATGTATAGAGGTGTCATTAAAGGTGTTAAAATATACTGTAGAATTGTTTCATTACTTCTTCTTTAAATACTTTGCACTAAGTAAAGAAGGCAGCCTCAAAAATTGTAGAGCATATTTCTAAAAGTCTACAAATTGACTGTTCTTCTGCAAGTACTGGTTTGGTTTTAAAACAAATGAAAATATTAGAACCTGGAATGATGTTTCCAACACATGGACAATTACAATAAAAAGAATTGAGAAGGCTAAAAATTTAGGCATGCTTCTTCCTTTAAAATTTCACAGCTATTTCACTGTGCTTTATGCAATGATTATTCCACATATTTGCAAAAATAGTTTCAAGTTTATTTATTTCCACTTCACTATTAAAACAGACAATATAAATGGCAATGATATTTGTCAATGTCACTGACAAAAGGCTAATAAGGATGGTGGTACTGAATCACAGTATTTTATAAGGCACCATATTTCTTATAAAATACTTAAAAAGAGACAGAATGATAGCTATCAATGAAACTAGCTGGGTCAATAATAGAGCTCTATCAATGTCACTGACAAGGTCATTGGTAACTTCAATATCACTAACAAGGTCAAATGCAAATGTCAATGGTAAAACTGGCAATGTCACTGGTAACTTCAATGTCACTGACAAGGTCATTGGTAACTTCACTATCACTAATAAGGGCAACGGTAACTGTCAATGTCAATGTCAAGGTCACTGGTAATTTCAATGTAACTGACAAGGTCAATGGAAACTTCAATGTCACTGACAAGGTGAATATCATACCTTCAAAGGCAGAAGCAAAACTCATGAAGACATGACTATTCCTTTCCGTCATAAGCTGTTGGTCAAAGGTCAACTCATGGTTACCAGCAATGACGATCTTGTGACGATGAGGGAGGGTACCTAAAAGAAGCGATGCGAGTAAGATTAATACCTTGATCACTGGTATTTATCATAATCATAATTATTATGGATCTTACTTGATAATTCCAATCCAATTGCTCTCTTTCAATATAGCATGAAACAAACTTCTATCATCCAAGTGCAATGTGTTTCAACATCCTTCTTTCCACTACATCATCAGATGTGAACAATTTTTAGCATTCAATTTCATTTCACTAAAGTCAGTTCCAATGATTTAAAATCATATAAAATTACTTCTGAACAATGTAGAAACTTGCACAATATTTTGATATCATTAAAATGTTTTAAATATTATGATGATAACGATACAAATCATTCATATAGTGCCATATTTATGCTGAAAATATTCAAAAGCACAGGCTAGCTCCTCTAATTAATTACACTGTATAATGGATTGTGACTTTAAGTATGAATTGAATTGACTATGAAGAAAATTACAGTTGAAAATAAAAAATTTGTGAGCTTGTGACAAATTCAATTCTGGAAGTTCCCATACAGTAAAGAAATTACACCAACTAACCAGGCCCCTCAGTGCTGGGAGTGCTTGCTGGTGGTGCTGTAGCTAAAAAGTAGTTGAAAGAGAACCCAAAAGGCTGAGGACCTATTTCTTTTGTTTGTTTGTTTGCTTGTCAGAGATTTTTGGACTTGAAAAGAGACCCCAAAATGCTGAGGACCTTTTTCTTTTCTTGTTTTTTTTTTGCTTGTCAGAGATTTTTGGACTTCAAAAGAGACCCCAAAATGCTGAGGACCTTTTTCTTTTCTTTTTTTTTTTTTTGCTTGTCAAAGATTTTTGGACTTGAAAAGAGACCCCAAAAGCTGAGGACCTTTTTTTTTGCTTGTCAGATATTTTTTGGACTAAAAAGAGACCCTAAAATGCTGAGGACCTTTTGTTGTTGCTCACAACACCCCCAGTAACAAAATCGTTCCCAGGTGACTGCAACTAACACACAATGGAAAAAAATATACAACAAGAAGCACTGCCCATGAGCAATACAATATAACCCCTAAGAAACAAGGCTATTTTTAAGGGAACAAAAGTTCTACATACATGACAAGAATAAAACAAAGGTTTTTCTCCCTAAATCATTTCAAACACTTCAGCAAAATACATGTAATTGTGGTATTCGAAAAAAAAAAAACGTGCACAGCCTCACACAGTAATCCACCACTTCTCTCTCTCTCTCCCTCCCTCTCTCCCTCTCTTCATCCTTTTCTCTCTCCATATCAAATCTCTCCCTGCTCTTCCCTACTGTCCTGCTATCTCTTTTTCTCTTTGCCCCCCCCCCCCCCCCTCTCTCTCTCTCTCGCTTTCTCTGCCCCCACATTTCCTGTCTTACCCTCCCTCCATCTCTCTGTTCTTCCTCTCTTTCCATATCAGATCTCTCTCTGCCAGTTCTTACTCTCCTTCCATCCCTCTTTCTCTCTTAGCTCTTCATTCTCTCTTCTCTCTCTCTCTCTCTCATTTTCTTCTGTTGTTGTGGATTGGTTTTAACGGTGCATATTTAATTCAATTGTGAATATTTACACCAATTTACGTAATATTTTCTTCTTCTTCTTCCTCCTCCTCTTTCCACCCTTTTCTCTCTCCATATCAAATCTCTCCCTGCTCTTCCCTACTCTCCCGCTATCTCTTTCCATTGCTATTTTTCTCTTTGCCCCATCCCCGTCTCTCTCTTTCTCTGCCCCCACATTTCTTGTCTTAGCCTCCCTCCATCTCTCTGTTCTCTGTTCTGTGAATATTTTCTTCTTCTCCTTCATCTTCTTCTTCTTCCTCCTCCCTTTCCATCCTTTTCTCTCTCCATATCAGATCTCTCTCTTTGCCCTTTTTACTCTCCTGTCTCCTTCCATCCCTTTTTCACTCTTAACCCCTCATTCTCTCTCTCTCTTTCTCTCCCTCTCTGCCCCATCTCTCCCCTAATGAGTTCCTCATCACTCAATATTCTTTAATCATCTTGTGCAACCTAGCAACAGATAATGGACTGTTCACAGTGCAAACCTCTCTATTAAAGCCATCCAGTAATATCTCACATTATGCAAGGCTGCATCAATTTTCCACAGACAATATTTTACACTAAAACCAGGGATCAACGGATCCAGCACCCTATTTCATAAAACTTGTTATCAATAGCAAGTTACGATAATTGTTATAAGCTACTGAAATTGTTGCATTTGATTACTAGCTGTCATGCAAATTTGTCACAGAAATGTGCCAGTTGTTACTGATAACAAGTTTTATGAAACGGGGCCCTGGACTCTGTAAATGAGCGGGCATAATATTCCCAAAAACAATTCTGACGAGCATTATTAATGAATAAATACATGTAATTAAGGTCATACGTAATATGCGGTAGTCCCAGGTACATGTACCTATAAATAATAACTATTGGTACACGTATAATATATACCAACAGATACCTAAAACAAAAATTTAAAGATGAAGTTGAGCTCAAAGCAACTGGGAATGGCTGGTTATGTCTATATACATGTACAGTCAAACCTGTCTTAGTGGCCACCTGTCTATAGCAGTCACCTGTCTATAGTGGTCACTTATATTGCCTCCCTGTAGCAAGAAATATGTGCTTTAGAACCTGTCTATAAAGGCCACCTGTCTACAGTGACCACTTTTTCTGTTTCCCTTGGGTGGCCTTAATAGACAGGTTTGACTGTACATGAAAGAATTGGTATATATTGTGAGGTTTCTGTGTGAACACAAAG
This sequence comes from Heliocidaris erythrogramma, assembly GCA_025617745.1. Classification (NCBI taxonomy): domain Eukaryota; kingdom Metazoa; phylum Echinodermata; class Echinoidea; order Camarodonta; family Echinometridae; genus Heliocidaris; species Heliocidaris erythrogramma. Next base: position 18,129,923 of record CM046873.1, on the reverse strand, counting down.
TTTTAGAAAATTAAAAGAATCAAGTGTAAAAACTGTAAAGAGCCTAAATAACTTGGACAAAATAAAGCCCAGAGCACTGGTCACCAAAGCAAATGCCTGAACAAACGTCGGAGCAAATTATGTCGAAGCAACTACAGTATACTTCTGCAATTATCTTCAAGGAATTTGTCCTACTTCGAACAAGAGACTTGAAGTAACTTGCGCGATGATTGGTATGACGACGCTAGACGTGAATGAAGTACAATGTAATCACCTTGCAACGCATCAAGAGCGGAAAAAAAAATCATTTCATTTCCACTCAAGAAAGCCTATTTCTCCAGGGCACGAGTTTTCTCCTTTGTTCTATATTACGACAAGGTAACTTCCGGAGAAGATTACAATTCTTACTAAGCTACTAAGGTCCCTTGGAAATTCACACGCTTTTTTTGTAAACATCCTTGACACTAGAAGAAAAAAAAAACCCCTAGACAAATCAATAATTCTCCACCGGAAAGTGAGAGTCAGGTTGGATCCCTCAGGGGACTTTTCGTTACCCTCCATCTTTCTACTGATAGCGATAATACTCTCGCCATCACTTCTTGGATCTCGATATTTTTCCTGATAAATGCACAACTGCGATTAAGTACCAACATATAGGGCAAGATCAGGATTTTCTTCACTCATCGTGTAGATTTTCTTACAAATAATTCAGGTATGGGCCTGTGCAGAATAACTCCTTGATTATTTTCTCTTTCTTTCTTTCTTTTTTTTTGAGTAAAGTATGCATGGGATCTCATGTCTCTCTTTCTCTATAAAGTACAAAGAATAATTACACTAGATTACAAATAATAATTGTAAATAGAGCATGAAATAAAGCCATGGAAAAAATTATTAGACCAAGAATGGTTATAGTGTTATTTTTGTGGTAAGAAGGAAATAAAATATCATAAAAAGCAAGGTATAATTACTGGAATTTGGTATTCATTCAATGTAATACAAAGACAAATCATTTTTATAATTTTGTTGCATATTATAGTACCCTCATTACAGAAGCTTGGTCTAATAATTTTTTCCAGGGCTGTATACATGTATCACTTTCTCAATGGTATCTTCTTTTTTTCTTTTGTACTCGGTGTTTAAAAAAAACCAGTGGACACTTTTGATCGTTAATAGCTAAAAATTATACATCGTATCAGACTGAGGTTTTTTACATTGCAAGTTTTATGACATTTCTCTGAATACTTTTCTTGAAATATCACTCTGAATATTTAATTAGATTTTTGACTTTTTGGAAAATAAATGCCACATGACCTATGTGTATCAGTAATTAATTCAGAGTGCAACAATTGGCAATAATTGCAATTGAAATTCCAGAACACCTTTTTAACGCAGAGTCATAAATCTTTAACGACACTGGACAGCAAAAGGTTTGCAGAACTGTTTGAGTTAATAATGATCAAAAGTGTCCACCTAGTACACGTGTGTATGTGTGTGTGTCTGATTTATAGGCCCCTTTCTTTGTCTACAAATATGTAGGCCTACCAAGGAGTTATCACAGATTGGGCCTACATACATGGTACTCTACCTACATGCAATTACATGTACCCCTCTTTTTCTTTCACACACTTATAATTCACAGACACCCTGAACATACATGTGTACAATATACAAGGCAAAAAAAATGTTCACCCCACAGCTAAAGTACACAAGGAGAAGATAGGTCCACACTGCACTCTGCATGTTAAGCCCCAGGCATCGCCATGGCAACATAATGCATTCAAGAGGGTTGAACGAGAGGTCAACATACCGACCTACTTTGCGCCTGTCCCATGCCATTACTGTACATTGCACATTGTGTACATTAAATCATCTGGGCTCAAATACATGGCTATTCAAGGAAGTTGATGGGGTTTTGGATGTTTACATGAATGAGTGATGATGATGATGTGGGAAATATGCAGTATGTTGATGAGGAGGGCGACGACGAGGATCACGTTTATGATGATAATGATGATCATCATCATCATAAAGAAGATGGCGATGAGGAAGAAGAGGACGTGGACCATTGATAATGATATGATGATGATGATGATGATGAAGTTGACAATGATGATAATAATAATACTGCTATTTCTGTAGTGCCTTTTCAGAGTATAGATACAAAGCGCTTTACATAATGATAATGATGATGATGATGATGATGATGATGATTATGATGATGATTATGAACTGACAAGCAAAAAATACCTTCCGGTGCCTTCATGCGGCTAGATGTACTACAGACAGACTGCATGATGTACATGCAGCTTTCTGAGACAAGCCCATGCAGCTGACCTGGGAACGAACTTCATAGCCGAAATCCCAGGGCATCATAAACAAAGAGACAGACAGCTGACTGAAATACAGAAGTGTGTACTACATACATGTATATACTACATACAGACAGAATACATGTATGTAAAGCTCCTTCAGCAGGGTCTATTAAGCATTTCATGGAAACTAATTTAGATTCTCAGATTTTTTTTCCATGATGGGGTTTTAAAATTCCAGGATCACTATTTCAAGCTATTTCCACGTTGCATGGAAGCCAGCTATCCGATGGATACACTGTTGGACACGAGACATGAGACTGACTGCATTCTTCTGGGGAAAGGGAAATTCCCACATTTTCCTCTGATTTGAGTGATTTTTTTTCTACAAATTCCCTGACTTTTCCCTAACTAGAAAATAATGAACTCATTTTCCAGGTATTCCCCTGATTTCCAGGATAACTGGAAACCCTGCATTAGCTCTTTGAGGCTTACAAGAGGAATGCATCATACTCCTGTTCAACAGAAGTGTCTCATTTTCTCACTTAAAGAAGATAAAGTAGAGTTCTGGTTTTACTAATTACATGGTGAAAGAAACTGTCTCCAAGCAATGGAGAAATGTTGATCATGTCTACATAAGATAGTTTTATACTATTGAGGTTCTGGATTCATCAAAATGATAAGAAATTGACCCGAACTCGCTGAAAGGCACATGTACTGCACACAGAAATGGGTATATGGGACTCAACACACAAGTGGCATGAATGTTCGACCCTAACATTTCAGCCATTTCTCGTCATATTTCAATTATGAAGGCAATTCAAGAGCTATCTTTTTAGGGACTTTTCTATTGTGATATTCCTCCAAATTGACATACATGTAAAAAGAATGATAAAGCTTACAAATTATTTTTTACCTCTCCCAAAACTCGACTTTTTCTTTAAGGGTAGCATTCAGTCTCACCATTACTTCAAATTAAAATTCAGTTTTAACGATTATACAGGACAGGGGAGCAAAGTACATGCACCAGTAGCTCTGGAAGACTAACACCTCAAGGGGAAAGGGAATTTTCACAAGCGAAATCATCAGCATTTTCCTTCAGTTCACTGTAACACCAATAACATTCTAGAGAACAGAGAAGGGATTCCTTTAATACAGTCCTGCTAAACAACAATGTAATCCTGAAAGTCCTGAGCAAGATGATGTTTCTAACTTATTTACATTGTATATGATTACAGGGCACCGCCACTGGAACACGCTAGCATCCTAGGCGGTACAGAGTGCAGACGGAATACTTGATGTATGAAATTGAGGTTGACCTGGGAAAATGCACATAAAGCTGAGGCTAGCTGACCCAGGAAGAGACTTCATAGCTGAACGCCCAGGTCAGTGTAAACAAAGAGGCAGACAGCTGACTGCCATGGGTGCAGCTAAAGACCTGCAGTGTGTGGATTGAAGAACCCTGGACTATTGAAGAAGATGAGAGAAGTGATGATGATGGGATGAATGGTCGTCATGGGAAATAGATGGAGAGGAAGAAGGTGAGATGATGATAAAGATGGTTTGGTTGGTTGGTTTCCATAATGCAAAGTGAGGAGAGATTTAAAATCTTCTGGAGAGATATGACAGAGGTATAATGGATTGATGGCTGATAGTAATAATAATGATGGAGACATTGTTTATGAAGACAAAAAATGATGATGGCTGTCACATTCATGATGATTATATTGATGATGATGATGAAGATGATTGTAAACATGGCAATGATTATGATGGTTGTGATGATGATGATAATACTGAATGATTATTAAGATGATGATGAAGAAGATTGTGACCATGGCAATGGTTATGATGGTGGTGATGGTGGTGATGATGATGATGATGATGATAAAGGTGATGACAGTGATGATGATGATAATGAATGATGATGAAGATGATGATGAAGATCATAATGATGACTATGACCATAGCAATGATTATGATGGCTGTGGTGATGATGATGATGATGATGATGATGATGATTAGATGATGATGATGATAAAGCCGATGATAAAGCCGATGACAGTGATGATGATAATGATGATAAAGCTGATGACAGTGATGATGACAATGAGGAAATTGATGATGATCATCATCATCAATATGAGCATGCATGTAAGTTTGATACATGTAAGGAGAAAATATGTCTGATGATCAGGTAACTTGTGGAAGTCTACAGAAAATTCTTCTCACACATTCTGCATAGCATCAATAACATGGCAGATGAAATTCAACCTGAAATCAACATACATGTACATGTACCCAGACAATAGTCCAGGACTCCAGGTACCCTTTACTTTTGTAATTCAAATCTGGGCATGAAAGAGAAAAGGCGACAGAGACTTCTAAGCAGACAAAACAGAGGGGGAAGATGCAGGACACATACATGTACCTGGGAACGGAACCCTCGGGAATAAGACCCATAAAAGTACAAGCTCTCAGACAATTGATGTCTCCCCTACAAGTCTGGCCCGTACACATGTTTTCATCCTCTCTCATGCCCCATTTCTTTTAAAATCTTTGAATAATGTCTCTTCTCAGTTCTCTCTGCAAATGCCTGCTTACCGGTTCTTTCCATTGTCTCGTTTATCTCCTTATTTCATTCCACATTTTGAATCCTCTTCTTGCTTTCCCTCTCTCCCTCGTCCCCATCCAGGATCACCAAATTATCTCCTATCTCTCTCTCTCTCTCTTTATCACGTGTACAGGTACATTTTCAGTATGTCAATGTATTCCTTCTATCTCTACTCCACTCCTTTATTTAACAATCTCTCTCCCTCTCTCCCGTCTTCTTTTTCTTTATCACAAGTATTTCAATATATATTCTCCTTCTATTTTACTCAATATTTTATTGTCCCCCCCTTTCCCTACCTCTCTCTCTCTCTCCCTCCTCTCTATCTATCCCTCCCTCCCTCTCCCTCTCGCTTCATCCCCCTCTCTCCCCCTCTCTCTCTAACCCTCTTCCTCTTCGACCATTCCTCCTTCTCACTTCTCTTTGAATTTCCCTCTTTTGGAATTCCTCCTCCTCTTCATTCTTCTTTTCACTCACTGCCCCTTGAATTCTTCTCAATAACGAGGAATGCTATCACTATTGGTTCATACTTGTCTTTTCTGTAAATGCACACAACTTGACAAGAAATGTAAATATAATGTGCATATAAAACCAACAGGCTTTTTTACACTTGCCAAATTGTGCTTAGTCCCATACTATCGTACTATCGGTGGGGCTAAACGATGATTCAGCCCCACTGATATTCTAAGCTTAGCCCACTTTCTGTTCACATTGCATTTACCAAAGTGGGCTAACTCCACGATAGTACAGGATTATATTAGCCTTGGAAAAAAGCTGGGTTAGCCTCACCAAAGGTGGGGCTAAACGTAAAAAGGTGGGGCTAAGCACTCTCGCTATAAAGGAGACAGCACAGGACTAAAACTGCAAATGAGAACAGCCAAAAAATTAGTCCGCTTATTTATACAGAAAGCTTACAAAATTTCATTTTGAATACACAAATAGTTTATGCAATATTGCCTTTCCATTTCATATTTAGATAGTAATTTTCTTTTTAGCATTTCATGAAAAAAAAGTTTCCTGACTGTCTCCAATGGAGTTTCAATGGAGTTTCAAAAATTCCAAGATCACACAAAATAGACACCATAGCCAACCACCCAGTGGATAAGCTGTACTGTTAGGGCACAAAACAAAATACAAGAGACTGACGGGGGGGGGGGGGGGTTGCAATGAAAGTCCCTGCCTTTTCCCAGATTTGAGTGAGAATTTTCAAATACTCTGAATTTTCTCTGAATGGAAAAAGGGAAACTCGTTTTCCAGGTTTCCCTGATTTCCAGGATAGCTATAAACACTTACCTAGGAACTCATTAAACGCGCTCACCTCCCTGGGAAGGCCTACGTTATTGAAGCTCCCTGCGTGAATGAACACGTCGCCGGGCGGGACCACCTTGCTTAGATACGTCGTCTTAGAGAAGGTATCCGACGTGCATACAAACCTTGTGTGACCTTTGACATCCGCGAATATGCATGAGAAGGGTATGGGGCGGGGTAGAAAGAATGCTTCTTGTGTAAGTACCGTTTTACATGTGCCCTCGACACTATCAAAGAAATATGACTTGTCCACAAGAGCAAAGCTACCACAAGGGCAAGGCAACACAACTCACAGACACTTGATACATGTATTAAGGGGAAGGAGGAAGCCAACTTTACTTAACAAACAAAACATCCATGCAACTCTTAAAGGTTATGCACGATTTACAACCTTCACAAACTTTCACAAAAGCAGTAAAACTCAAAAAAGCACTGCAAACATAGAACCTTTTGTATTACATAGATTTATTCTGCATTTCTCCAGAACAGTAACTGTAGTATTTTACCTATCAATCTGAGATCATAAAAGATATTTTCCCAAATCGACTTTGTGCTTGAAAGAGCTTTGGACTGAGAAAAATTTCTAGAGTGAAATTTCAAAGTATGAAAATGTCTTGGGAGATGATTTATCTACATTTGCTTCTCTTGGCCCAGGTGTTGTGTACCTGGTAAAATTTATTCTTTAAAATTCTTTGATTAAGGGGAAGTCCAAACTGCAATGCAGTTTATTTTAATAAAATTAAAGCAGAAAAATGAGAGAAACAGATTAATGAAAGTTAGAGCAAAATCCGATAAGAAGTAAGAAAGCTAATTTTTATGTAGTTGTAATCAATTAAACACAAATAGGCAACTCTGCGACGTATCTTCTGAGCTCCTCTCCCATTTGCTGTAGTATAGATAATTTCATAAATTTCATTTTCTTAGTTATTGATGATGGCATATATGTACATGTGTGTAGATTTGTTTCATACTGGTTTTCAGTAAAACATTAATGTGCAATGATTTTATCAACGGTGCATCCATGGTCTGAATTTTTCAGTGTCTTTGTGATTGTGATACTGGCATTACAAGAAGAATTTGGTTTTCAGTTAAACATTAATATGCAATGAATATATCAATGGTGCATGCATGATAAAAAATTCATAACTTTCTTATAATTTCTCATCAGATTTTTCTCAAACTTCCACTGAACTGTGAAGGTAGAGGTTTGCATGGTGGTACTGATAACGTGGAGAAGGTTTACGGTTCACCATGTGGTTAGTCCTGAAAAGGACTGTTGAGTAAGAAGAAGAAAGTGAAGAAAAGTTGAGAGGAGAAGAAAAGTTGAGAGGAGAAGAAAAGTTGAGAGGAGAAGAAAAGTTGAGAGGAGAAGAAATTCAGAGAGTGTAGAAGTAATCTTTCTTGAAAGTGTGAAGTCCTGAAAAGGACTGTAAACCAGATGAGAAGGCTGAGAGTGGAGAAGACTCAACGTTTTGGACAGTTCCATCGAACTTTTTCTTTAATTTTGCTGTGTCTTTTAAAATCAACTTGATATTAGGGTGAACTTCCCCTTTAAAGCTCATTGGTGGTAACTTCCATTTATTCTGGGAGCACATACAGACAATATAGTTTACCATATGTGCTGTAAAAGAACAGAACATTACTTTATTCTTATCATGTATAGAGTACCTTGTGGAGAGTAATTACCGGTATAAATGCAGAAAAAGTGTGTACAAAATGTTCTGTGTTTGCAGAACTTGAGTGTGGTCAAACCAAACAACTCACCTAAAAAGTCATTGAAGTTTATCACTTCTTTCCTCCTGCAGACTTTCGTAAAGTCTCCGGCGTGAATTAGTACATCGCCATCAGGTATGTCAGGTATGCGATCGGTCTCGGAGTGCGTGTCTGATATACACACAAACCGCACATGGTCTGCCACAACAACAATAAATACATAAATGAACACAAATAAATCTAAGATTTACATGCAGATGTATGCCGTTTTTCATGCCAGGAAGATTGCGCATGCAATTTCACTGTACAACAAAACACAGATCAAGCAATTTAACATGAAACTCAAGGTCATAAACAAAATTTTAGATATGTTTGACATGTTTAAGAGTGCAAGCTTGGCTTTTGAGGGATAAAGTGGATGAAAGAAAAACAAGCTTTAATAATTAGGGACATTTTCGGATCACCAATTTAAGTCCAACTTTCAAATGTATTGTGTACATAGTAACATGTATTACAAGAAGCTTACATGTAACTGTATGACTTTGTGATCTTTAGTACCAATGCTATGTCTTCTTTTACCAAAGCAATGAATTTTCTTTCAAGCAATAAAAAATTAATTCCACGAATTCCACAGAGATTTCATTCATACACAAGACATGAATCTTATGTTTTCGCTTTGTCATTGTATTGAAACTTCTCTTTGTACACGCGTATACAGGTTTGATTAGGGAGGTGTTTTTTTTCATTTGATGGGAAGTTTACACACATACATGTACGTGTACATGTATGGGAATTTAGTCATGTTTGAGCTTCGATCTTTACTGTCTAGTACAAAATTAACAAGCGTGCATGCACACAAAACAATACACTACAAAAGAGAACAAGTATAAGGTCTTTATAGAGATAATACAAATTACTCAGCCAATAAACCTGTTCACAAAGTTATTCAAATTTATGGATTTTTTTCTTTCTGGGGACCGAGTAACAAGGTATGCCATTAACCTGTTATTCACGAATGAACTACAATACTTGGAATCCAGTTTGCATACATGTACATTACTTGTTGCTATGTCTGACCAGCCTCTGACAAGTTATCAGGTTGTCAAAAACAACCTTTGTTTTAAAAGTATGCATAAAATTTGTATTATATATATATATTATTTTGTGAACAGGTCTATTATATTTAAACTAGTATCGCACATACTGATTTGTGTAATGTCAGCAAGGACCTTTTCTATAATTTATAGGAAATTTCTCATGAAGGCTTGCACACAACAAGTCCTATGAACACGATGACAAAGAAAGCGGACAAAATATACAGCTCCTCATTGTACCCTCCACAATTGTTCTGGTAGACAAAAGAACATCCCTTCATTGCTATTACATGTATGTAAAATAAGTATAACAGGTGAATATGCATGTGACACCTGTTCTACATATTTTTACATAATAGTGCTCAATGAAGGGATGTTCTTTTGTCTACCATAGCAAGTGTGGAAAGTACAATGAGCTGCTGTATATTTTGTCCACTTCTTTGTTCGCCATGTTCATAGTGCAAACTGTTTTAAAAGCTGTTTGAGAACCTATTTTTACAATTACCAGTTTCTCAGAATTTTAAGCGAGTTCTTAATTGGCCCATGAGCAACTTTTCGCAAATGACCTTTCCCTTTTTTCATTAGGATAGGCATCTTTTCAAAGAAAGATAATACATAAGCTTGCCCGACATAGCAACCTACAGAATTCAAACTCTATGAAAGAAAGACATCGTAGACCAGCTAGGTGACTAGAATAGCACATCAATGAACACTTGGGAAAGCGCATTGTTTGCAAGTTGGCTATCATTTGGCACTGTCAAATACCAACCATCAATGAACACTTTGTTCCTTTTCAGTGGATTTAATGAAAAATAAAATTAAATGAATATGAATAATCATTACATCAGTCGATGCTTATCTCAGTGAATTTTAAACGGACATGCCAGTTTATCTCAAATGACCTTTATCTGCTCATGCGCAAATCCTAATTAAGAACTCGCCTTTTAATATTGTAAACTGAGCACCTACATGTATTTATATTTGTTAGCTGTTTCAACATTTTTTGCCAGCTTTTGGCAGAACTTGGTAGAACACGGCAATGCCCCTGTCACTGTGAACATGACGGACAGAGAGAAATGACAAAATAAACAACTCCACATTCTACCCTTCATAATTGTTCTGGTAGACAGGTGAATATGCATGTGACACCTGTTTTACATATTTTGTCAGAATAGCAGTTAAGGGATGCTTTTTGACTTGAGGGCTTGTTCATTTTGTCTACTCTCTTTGTCTGTCATGTTAATAGTGCAGGGCATTTAATTTAATCCCTAGTCTAGATGATTATATTGGAATTCCCATTTTATCCATGGTATTAATTATCATAAATAAGTTATCATACATGTAAATCATTCTTTATTCTTGAGATGGAAAAACTAAGACAAACATGTAATTAGATGATCTTTGAAGGTAGAGGTTTGCATGGTGGTACTCATAACGTGGAGAAGGTTTACTGTTCACCATGTGGTTAGTCCTGAAAAGGACTATTGAGTAAGAAGAAGAAAGTGGAGAAAAGTTGAGAGGAGAAGAAAAGGAAAGGCGAGATAGAAAATTCACAGAGTGAAGAAGTAATCTTTCTTAAAAGTGTGACGTCCTGAAAAGGGCTGTAAACCAGATGAGAAGGCTGATAGTGGAAAAGACTCAACGTTTCGGACAGGTTGACTGTCTGTCATCCTTTTTCAGGACTTCACACTTTCAAGAAAGATTACTTCTTCACTCTCTGAATTTCTATCTTGCCTTTCCTTTTCTTCTCCTCTCAACTTTTCTCCACTTTCTTCTTCTTACTCAATAGTCCTTTTCATGACTAAAACCACATGGTGAACCGTAAACCTTCTCCACGTAAACATGTAATTATGTGAAAGATGCTGAGTTCCCTTCAACTGTCTGGAACATCTCTGCTCCTTTCATCTCATGAAACACGTTTTGCCATCTCACTTGTATAAAACGTGACATAATTTGTATGGGAACACAATCACAAAGAATTTCAAAAAAGCACATCAAGGGCATTCATGTTTGGATGATATTGTAATGATCAAAAATTTTCAAAGGTGATAAACAAGGCTACCGAAATTGCCTTGGTCTGAATTTTTCAAAGTCTTTGCTATTGTGATACTATAGCATACAGGAGAATTTGGTGTTAAGAAAAACTCACCTTTCGGTTTCGGAGTGGCTGGATCAATGGGTTTCACGACGTCCACCTTCTGTTTGTAACGTATAGTATCCCATACACGCGTAGGATTGCTGGTTTCCGGATGGACGGTGATCTCCTTGGATTGGTCGTCGGTATCTGATTGCCTTGACGACAAGCCACGCCCACTGGCTCCTTTTATCATCCGCCTAAGAATTAGGATATGATGAACAGAATTGTCACACAACAGAACCAAGCCCTTTTCTTTACATGTACATAAAATGGAAACTGAAACAGGATGACTGTGCTATGCTAAGTTGATTTTTACCTCAACCAAAATTTAAAAGAGAATTAACCCCAGAATATAAATGTAATATGTTCAAAGGTGTAATATATTCTTAATCATTGGCCTGTATCACTTTAGAAATAAAATATCAGAAAAGGGTTTAAATCAAGACATTCTAGCACATGGTATCATCTGCTAACACTTTACATGGGGGATGCCATTTTCTTGATGATATTGATTTGTACATGAACCACTGAACCACTGGAAACTGTTCCGGTCAGGAAGATATTTTTAATCCTAGAGCTATTAAAATTGGTCCTCTTCATTACAAAAAATCCCCATATATGATGGGAAATTGATAACAGGTGTATATTCTAAAATGTGAAATTTATAGATTTCTTTTTAAATTCTCTGGTTTTGCTAAATAGAAATTGATTTCTTGGCCTTGCCTGGCACAGCAGAACATAATTTATACAACGCACATTCTGACTATTGAAGTCCATTATCTCAAAGCAGGTGAATGCATAGTTTGTCACTATTGACGCTCGGGGAAAGTTATCATCCTGACATTTGAATTAATTTGCTCCGTCGCTTACGTCATAGTATCGGGAAAATAGATTTCTATTTAGTAAACTAGTAATTTGCAAAGAAATATAACATACACTTTCGTTTTATCTATTAAATATTTCAAATCTCAAATAGGATTTTGTATCAGGATGAATCAGGAAGAAAGACAATTTTGCATTCGGATTAAAAATATCTTTACATGTATCATGTACACATCAAGAAAATGGCAGCCCCCAGGTATCGCTAGCAGACGATAATTCTGCTGAGAAAATCTTGATTTATACCCATCTCGTACATGTATATTAATGCAAAGCTACGTACATGTAGGACAACAAGAAGGAATAGATTACATCTTTGAATATAAGCATTAAGCCTGAGTCGAATCGATTGGTTAGCCGGTGTTCGATCGAAGACATCGAATCCCGAATTCGTTTTGGCAAATCCGGTGCATCGATTTGTCGTCCGCCAGATTTTTGACTACCGTAGCCACCATGAAAAGAGCAAATAAAAAAAGAAACTCCGTAACGTACAGCATATATACTAGCAGAGAACGTGAAGGCGACTTCAAACTGTTGGCTAACTTTCGCTAATTAGCTCGCGGAGGACGTCGCGCTTTACCTGTGCTTTCTCTATGGAAAAATCGTTTTGTCGTTACGAACTTAAATTTAAGATAATATTCTTGCACTCTCTCTGCATTGTCAATTTGACAATTGTATAATTGAACATGATAAATACGGGCATGAGTACGAGTGTTCCTACTTAATTCGCAATAACTAATCACACTCTCATCAAATTGGCAATTACTTCTGAATGATCTGAAGCTAAATGAAGTCGAGTCTATATTATATTGAGCGACGAAAAGTTTATTTCGTATTGTTTTGTTTTTTTGCATCGAACTAACGTGTTCCATTCAGCTCTCCAAAGACAAAGTAAGATTATTAATTCTTTGAATTTGAATCATTGTCGGGTGTGTCGACAATGAGCATCGCTTCGTGCGACACTAGAGTGATATTTTGGCTAGCCATACGGACTAGAAACTTAAGATTTTGGCTCGTCCACTGTGATTTTTACTAGCCATTGGCTAGCGGGCTATCGTTAATGTCGAGCAGCGAGAGCCCATACATATGCCCGCGATGCCAGCGGACCGGTCACCGGTGCATGGTGCATGCACTGCGTGCAACTGTGTGCAACTCTGTTTTCACCGCCCATCATTTATCGATGCACCGGTATTCGATCGAATCAAAGCCGTCGAATCCCGGATTATGAAATATTCGATATGACTCAGGCTTAATAAGCATATTTATATTTTGAGGTTAATTCCCCTTTAATTAGGGTTTATCATTGCAGTAATCATGTTATGATTTGTACACAACTACACAAGAACTACATGTACCATGTATAAGATTTAGACAAAAAAAAGCAAATGCGACTTTTGAGAGAAAAGCTTTAAAACAATATGATTCCTAGATTTCCCTTTAAATGTTATCTACTCTATACATGTATCTACAGGGTCTACATTTAAAGGGAAATCCAACCTTAATGACAAGTTGTCACAATCGACCCACCAAATTGCTAATTTGAGATTCGCATACATGTACACTTAGTAATCTCATTTTTCAAACACCCACAACTCTATTCCTAATCTGATTTCTTTCAAACTTTCACCATCCTGTTTTTCTTAGTTTTCTGCCTTTCACACAAATCATCCTAAATTGTATTAGCAAGGTCGGATTGCCCTTTAAATTTTCAAGCTCACATATAAGACCTAATAAATATGGAACACAGATTTTAAAGAACAAACTACATATATATATGTAAATGAAAGATTTAGCTATTCTTATTATATCAATTTTCTTCTGAAACTGTTTAATATGGATGTTATGAACACAGCTAAAGGGTTTACATGTACAGCAGATCTAATTTGAAAACAAATTTTTAGGCATTTTACTCCCAGTGTTAAAGATCGTATGCTCGATCTGTAATGAAAAATTGGAACCAGCGGGATTCGAACCTGTCATCTACTGCTTGCCGGGCAGCGACTTAACCACCAGGCTATTCTGGTTCACGGCCAAGTAGATCTAGTTTTGCATTATTTACTTTGTGTCAATTTACATGTATATTTTGAATTACATGCACATTTAGACCTACATGATTATGAAGCAGAAAATTGAATATCGCTGAAATTTCTCATACCAAATTTACGAAGGTATCAATTTTTTTTGTGGTTTCTTTCTGATAGATTGCATTTTTTCCCCCCTTTCATTTTACAATTATCAAAGCACTGACATGCTTTTTGTATAATTTGTACAAGAAACTTGGCTCTGATACATGTACATGTACATCAAACTTCGACTGCACCCTGAAATACTACCAACATGACAAATGTGGATTTGTTAGCTTGACAACTAGTTCCTGTCCCTGACCAACACGCGGTTCAGTTTGCCGCTGATCTCTGAACATCGGAGGAAGAAGAATTAAGAAGAAGAAGAAGAAGGATTTGATTTGACTTTTGTTTCAATCAAGATAATAAAATTTTGAATATGGTGCCCAGGTCCATGGAAAAAATAGGTTCAATAAATAAGACTATTATTAAACTTACCTGAAAGACATTTTAAGCAAATCTTGCAAAAGCCTCTATCACTATCAGCAGTCCAGTACTTCTCGATTCGCCAACAAGCGAAAATGACCAACCACTGGTTGTTTTCTTAATAACTTGTTACATGTACTTTCAGAAAAAAACAAATGATTGTGTCCAGAGTTCTAGTATAAATCAATTTGCAGGGTAAAGTTGAATTTAGTACTTTTGGCTAGAAGTTGAAGTTGGCTGTAGTAATGTAACAACAACCCAAACGTAACTCAACGAAGCTCCACTGTGAATCCACACACTGATCATTGATGGACCTCAACGTGAGTCAAACCTGGAAGGATACAGGGATACATATATGTGACAAAAAAGTGAACCAACCAATTCACCATTTAAACAATTAATGTGATTGTCCAAGCCAAGCCTGGCTAGCTTGCCTAGCTTGAAATTTCTGTTTTGTTGTAATGGTCTAATTTTGGACATTACACAGCCATTAAAAGAAAACGGGAAAATCCACGTCCTTCCTGATTGCACAACAATACGTCATTGTCAAATTGGATCTCGAAGACAGTGCTAACGTTGGCATGAATCATCATCATAATAACAATACACGATTGCGAGCTGTGCCTGGCCTGTGTACGTACCGGGTTCAATTCACAACACAAACGGTTCGCAGTCAACTCCTACGCCGGTGGGCTCGCCTGCTTTGCTGACCAGTCTCCGTTGTGAATGATGCGAACAAAATTTGCCTCATTAGGAAGCCGATTCCCTGTAAGATTCATGAAAATATTTACCGTGGAACGTTGTTTCGCAAAACTGCATTATAGCATGTCCGACGTAAAAGGCTTTTGGGTGTCCTATGATGTCAAATCTTGCAAAATATGAATATTA
Organism: Heliocidaris erythrogramma; assembly: GCA_025617745.1. Taxonomy (NCBI): domain Eukaryota; kingdom Metazoa; phylum Echinodermata; class Echinoidea; order Camarodonta; family Echinometridae; genus Heliocidaris; species Heliocidaris erythrogramma. The sequence continues at coordinate 18,114,456 of CM046873.1, read as the reverse complement.
AATTCCATTTCACGAAAGTTCCCAGTCAATGTCTACTGCTTATTATACCTGGCTGGCATATTCGGTAGAGGGCGTTTCCATATTTTGCGCGAGCAATATTTATCCTGCCCGGTTTTTATAAGTTATAAGTCGAAAATGTAATATTAATTCTTGATTCGCCCAGTTTCACTAAAGCTTGCTATTTGACCAGTTAAAGACGACCATAACAGGCACACCTCTTCTTCGTAATAATAATCATAATAATAAACAAGTTCTGCTCTAAAGCTAGTACACACAATGCATAATTACAAATTAAAGAGACAATAAATTTCTATATCCACCTGTCCAGTCCTTCGGAGATCGATGGTCCAGTCCTGCTAAAAATAGGACTAATAATGATGGGTTGAAATATAATTGATTTTAAAAAACATGTTTAAAATATTATCAGATCATGAATAAGTATAATGAATAAATATAAGCCTGTGTATTCACGGGACAAATACATTACAGTCTCATGTACATGTACAGCCCTGGAAAAAAATTATTAGACCAAGCTTCTGTCCTTTAAGGGTTGTTGTTGTTGTATTATGGCACATTTGACACAAAAGGGTCCTGTGTGCCAGTCACTGTAAAAACAGACGTCACATTGGTCGTAAGGTGTGGTCATAAGATAGTCCTTTATGAACCTATGTATATTTAAAGTCTTTAAAACCACAAAAGAGATTGAAGTTACTAACAACTTTCTGATATAATAACAATATTTACAAATTCTGGTAATTATTTACAATTATTTCCTACTGATTAATATCAAGTATGATATTATATGTGAAAGATTGGTTTATCTTTAAATATATTTGTAAGTATCATCTGTTCTGCTGTAAATTTTAATCTATTCAAAAAATACTCCTACTGTTCTTATATTTACACTCGAAAAGGTTCCCTGAAGATCAATGACAAAGTTTTTGTTGTTTAAGGAAAAGGCACTTATGACCTAATAAAAACACATGTGTTTAATATAAAAGTATTTTCCATATTACATATTTAAAGAAGGCGATATGTTATAAACATTCCCGAGTTACTGAGTTACTAGAACCTAGAACCTAGCCACTCCCAATGACTAGCCGAGAAGGACCAGACAACAACCACAGACCATCGTGATGAAAAATATACCACCACGTACATGATCTAATGTGAGAGGAGTGAGAGTCCAACCGATGACCTACAGCAGATAAATATCCACCATAGGCCCCAGCGCCCGGTTCATTTATGTATAACATTTTCCTTTGTAAAGCAGAGTGCATGTTTTGTGTTTTAATTTGTAATAGAGTTTAATATCCATAGTACATAAAATTCCATGAGTAGAATTACTTTAAAACAACTTAAAAACGAATGATATTTATGTATGCAATTTACCTTCTTTTGGATGTTTTGGACGAACTTTCTGGTGGGTAGATGGTACGGATCCCCTAACCCATCTAATGTGCCATCTTATCAGCTCTTACAAGGTATGTTATGTATATAGCTAATCAGGGACTTAAGGCCCCCTAAGATAACTCAGGCACGGACCAAAGGTCGTCCATTCTACCCAACATACTTGATCGTTGTCTTAAGGAAGACATTCACTTTTTTTTTTAAAACTCCAAATGATGTGTCTCAAATTTATAGTAACAATTTGAAATATCATAAGTTTTCCTAGTACAGAGTACTCATGAGTAATATTACCATGTTAAAAATATCACATAGAATGTATTGAGTTGCATAGCCCTTTTCAAAAAAGAAAACTTCCAGGTAAAGTTTAATCTCTTTAAGATATACTTTCCTTCGATCTTCCTATAACTTAATGCCACAATCATACATAAAGCGTATTACATGTGACAAATTAGCTTTATCGTTAAGTATGTTTTTAAGTGTCATCTGTTGTGTTGTGTAATTTAGACGTCTTTGCAAACTGTTCCTACTATCTTCATACTTTTTACAAATTAACAAGAAATGATTAACATCGTCGTACACAAGACAAATGTCACATAGACCATCTTTTTCTTTACCAATTTTATGGTGATAACTTTTAAGATGGGACAAAGAACCAAGTCGAAGCCTATTAATTAATTTTTTCTTGCCATCTTGGTATATTCCAAGACTTATACTGAAAGGAAACAATATTCTTTATATTCTTAATACCAGTGTTTTTTTATAGATTCCATTGTATTTGCCATTCATGTTTAACTTCTTCCTTTAAAGAATGTTTAATTTCAGTAATGGATAGAGGAAGTGTGACATTAATATTTTCCTTAGTAGTAGCACGTTTAGCGAGCATGTCAGCCATTTCATTACCCTGAATACCACCATGGCCTGGTATCCATTCAAAAATAACAGTACAGGCTAGGTTACGGATGTTCAAAAGAGCATGACGAATGTCGCAGATTAGTTTATTTTCAGGGTTATATTGCGAAATTGCTTGTAAAGCACTAAAACAATCCATAAAAATACAAACATGCAGCGGCCGGAACTCCTCAACCCATTCTAAGGCCAGAAAAATGGCAAAGAGTTCTGCTGTGTAAATAGATACATTATCATTAAGTCTAACATATTTAGAGTATTTAAAGTGTGGGATATAAAAACTACATCCTACTTTTTTAGTGGCAGGATTTAGTGAACCATCAGTATATATGTGAAGGAAATGTTTCCATTTAGTATGAATTATTTCTTTAGAGATTAGTTGCTTTTCATTTATATCTTCAATACACTTAATAGAATTGTATATTTCAATAGAGGTATGAGGTTCATTATATAGCCAGTAAGGAAAATGGTTATGAAGAGGGAAAGGAGAAGTTGGGTGGCTCCATCTCGCTTCAAAAGGCGTGTGATGGTAACTTTTCCCCCATTTGTCTGCAAAGTAGTGCTTCTGCCAACAGTCTTGTTGCATTTGTTTATTAGGATGTGATGTATGTGTATTTATTTTAATGCTATATAACTGACACAAGAAATTACGGCGCATTTGAAGTGGGGGATCCCCACATTCAACCTGAAGAGAATTTAAGGCTGTACCGTACAGGGCTCCTGTACATGTTCTCAATGCTTGGTATTGGATACTGTCAAGCTTTTGTTTATAAGTTATAGATGCCGAGTTAAATGCTTCACAGCCATATTCCAGCACTGGTTTAATAAGTGCTTTATAAATACGTAACAATGTGCAACTATCTGATCCCCAATCAAGGCCACTGATGCAAAAATTAGGAACGCTTCACGATTGTGCGTGTCATCTTTGTGCAAGGGGCCATGCTAATCTTCTCTGTATCGTTCCAATTTTATTATGTGTCAACAATTTCTTGTCAACACCTTTAAGGGTAATATGCATACCAAACTATAAAAATGATTTTTCTTTGTATTTCATTGAATGAATACCAAATTCCAGCAATTATAGCTTGCTTTTATGATATTTTATTTCCTTCTTACCATTCTTGGTCTAATAATTTTTTCCATGGCTGTATATTCATATTCATAATTTTTATTCAAAGTTTTTTATTATTATTATTAATATGGTACGTATACATATGCCCAGACGTTTTCAATCTCAATAAAGAAGTCTAAAATCATTTTCACGATAGCTCTTTCTAGACCCAATGGTGGGAACGGCTGGCAGCTGCTTTTTGAATGTTCATCTTGAAGGTACCCCATCTCTGATTATCACGGGCGTATACAAACACGCATAATTAGTGTTAGTGGGGGGCACCCCCCCCCCACACACACACTAATTAAAACAAAACAAAAAACAATAGAAAGTGTGTTCGTATCTACTCCACTGCTGATTGTTCTGTTATGGGGTTTCAAACGCTTTGATTGTGAAGCAATAAATGACAACAAAATTTAGATTTACTGGTTTACCAAATATTTTTGAGAGGAAAAGGGTGGTCTTTAAAATGGGCTGTGAGGGGTTTCGATTATAGAGCTATTTACAATCTCAAGAGAAGAGAATAATGACAAGAGTGTAACAAAAACTGTCTTTAAATAAAAGACAAAATGACAAAAAAAAAGAGTTTCATCGTACTTATTCAATATCCAATGCATATCAAAGTAGGTGCTAGAACAGGATTTGGAAGATGTTTTGTTTCCTTTACTCACCGACTTTTAGGTATAGCGAGGTCTATGTACAATACAGGGGCCGCGGAGAATTTTTTGAAAGTTGGGGGGGGGGGGCTGATTTGATTTCACTCACCGTAATGACAACTTTCGAACCCTTTTTCCGAGATATTATGAAAACGTGTCTATACTATTTAAAAAAAGGGTGGGGCTGCAGCCCCCCCCCCCCCAGTTCCGCAGCCCATGCAATAGGCTTTTTCAAAACTTTTTTTTAAAGGGCAATCCAACCTTGGTAATGAGATGATTGTGAAAGCAGAAAATAAGAAAAAGAGGACGGTGAAAGTTTGAAAGAAATCGGACAATGAATAAGAAAGTTATTATATAAGGATGTTTGATATTTTCCCCCCGTATAGAGATGAGAGATTGTGACATACAGGCGGACAATATTAACTCTCCCATTATTTTGTTGTACACAAAAATAAGTTACTAATTTGCGGTTTTCTCCAAAGCGCCTTTACTCAAAATATATTGTTATTGTTATAGGTCCTCGTGAAAGAAAAAGCTCCTACTGAGTAATAACTAATAAATTTTGAAAAAATGACATTCAAGTGAATCTAGTCTATTTTTGTGTTTGAGCAAATGGGCGAGTTGTCCGCCACTACATCAAGTGACATTACCTATTCAGCCAATTTGAAATTCCCATATGTATCATGATTACAGCTTTCCAAAACTCATAACTTTCTTATTGCTTGTCCGATTTCGTTCAAACTTTCACCAATCTGCTTCTCTGATTTTTTCCTATTTCTTTCAGAGCAACTTGTCATTATGTATGGATTTCCCTTATACTTGATAATAGTCATAGCGTTGAGACTGCTGTTCATTTTCCATATTAATAATAATAATACTGCTATTTCTGTAGCGCCTTTTCAGAGTATAGATACAAAGCTCTTTACATAATACAATTAACAAATAACAATGCTGCTTACAAGAATATGCATAAACAAGATTTGCATCAAACCTGATTGCATGAAAGAGGTTGATTACAAATTATAATACAAAAAGTAAGAGAGAACTATGACAAAAGATCCAAGACAAAAGCTGATAAGCGGTATAATGTGGTATCCAGTATGCAATAAAAGAGTCCCAAGAGAGATGTAAAATTATTTTCCGATAAGTGGGCCCAAATATTTTGGTCAAACAAATAGGTGGGTGCATGCATGTACGTATAGGTGGATTTAATACCAACATTAATGTTGTTTTTTTTAAACAATTTTTTTGTAAATTATACAGTGGAATGTGGAAATACGCGGCTTTGACGTAGAGATTCGGAGCTCCTTTCTGAAATTTTCACCATATAATATTAGTCAGAAATCATGAACATCAACAAGATTCAACATTATCTGGCACATGTATCTTTTGATTAGTGGAACAATAATAACGAGGAACAAATTCAATAAATTCATTTCAATTTCAATTTCCTTTCCGCTAACCGAACGTATGAATTCATCGCTGGAGTGAAACGCCTGGACTGAATGGAAGTTGAATGATTTTTTTTTTTAATCATGTGCATTGGGCGATAACATACACAGGTTCCAGTTCAGGTGCTACGTTGGGGGTGAAACAAAATTAAAAATTAGAAGGCTTGATATGGTGACAACTTCGGGACAGGATATTGGACCAAGCTAGAGTTATCACAGAATTGGACTAACTAGTGAAATCATGGCGACACCCAGAAGTGCCACTATCCAACATGATCAAGAATTTACATTTCGATGAAGAGCGCCACCATTACATTCACTCATTGAATAAAAGGGGTTTTTTTGTAACCAATGTCGAGCGATTTTTAATCAACAATTTTTTAATCCGTATTTTTTAAATACATGTTTTAACAGTGTCGATTATCATTGGTCGAAATAATGAGTGGTGTAGCGTGGGTCCAGCCCCATTGTCCAGTCACTGAGTGTGACACTTGTGTCATGATAATGGATGGATGAAATTTTCATGAAATGATTATGCAAGAGAACAACGGGAGGGGGAGGGGGTCATCACCGTAACAATTTTTGAGTTGTCTTCCCCTTCTCCCCCTTTTATCTCAAATCCCTTATTTTTTATTCATCCATAGTATTCGATTAGGGGGAGGGGGTTATACCCCTCGTGCACCGTCGAATATAAGCCACTAAAATGATAAAGGACAAGAATAACATTTGTAGGGAAAAATGAAAAATGAAACTTATTGAAATTTAGAGTACAATGAGTTAAAAATGACTGCTTCAACTTGAAAATTTCACGTCGCTTGCCTCCCCTTTTTCCAGTGGATTGTAGCTTTAAGTGAGGGGATATTTAAGATTTTTCCGGGAGGCGACGTGTTTGAAAACCTCAAAAGTCTTTGGGAGGCGTTGCCATGGCACCTCAAGGGAGTCATTGAATTCTTGGGAGCCTGGCAGTACCGCGCTGATGACATTAACTGTTTTAGGGAGGGATATTCACCGTCCTATCCTCAGAAAAAAGGTCACGAATTTGAAATGTGACATTATTCGTCATAATTTTTAAAAAGATGCTAAGATTTGAAGATATTTTTCTAATTAAACAGTACGCAGTCGGAAGGGAACTCTTCCCCCGATGACATCTTTATGTTATATTTATTCTACCCTATCCGTCCGCCTCTTCTCAGTGGCGGATCCAAGGGGGGGGGGCACAGGAGGCACGTGCTTATCAGACAATTTTGGACTTAATAGGAGAGTCTCTGAAATGCTGAGGACTTTTTTTTTTTGGTGTGTACCCCCCCCCCCCCCCCCCCCCGTTTACTCAATCCTGGATCCGCCACTGCTTCTACCGTACATTTTACACCCCACCCGGCCACCCACTCCCATTCTCTCTCTTTCTTTTCTTTTCTTTTTGTCCTTGAATTTTATCCTATTTTTCTTCCTCTCTATCGCCTTCTCATTCTCTTCTCAGTTGTTTTCTTTTTCTTCTCAATTCCCCTATATTTTCTGTTTCTTCATACACCTGTATAGCTGGATTTTCCGCGGCACCCTCAGCCCCTGAACCCGTTTACGTACATTCGACCCCCTTCACATCAAAGGGCAAAGGAATAGAAAACAAATAAAGACCAAACCAAACCAACCCCAAAATGATTCCCCCCCCCCCCCCATCTCGGGGGGGGGGGGGGGGGGGGGTGTCAGCACGGTACGTGCACATCACACTAGCACTGCGCTAACACTTCCGGGTTTGGCAGCTGAATCATTATTTCCAAGTGCGTTTTTCACACGCAGTTCATTTGCTGAATTGTGTCGTCTATTCGTGTAACATCCCTGGTTAAAGGAGACTTAATAATTGGATTTAATGCCTTGGAATTCAGCATGACATCACACGGATCTAGTAACAGCAATGGGCCAATGCACAAAATTGTCGTTGTAGGAGGTGGAGGTGTTGGTAAAAGTGCCATAACGATACAGTTCATACAGGTAAAGTGACAAAAGTTGTCGAGTGTGCAAGAGTTTTTGAACTAATTTGTGCTGTGCAGTGGTGCGTGGTACGGACTGCTGCTGATCCGTAGCCCGGCTACTCCGGGCTGATTTGCGCGGAGCTCCCCGTTGTCTTTTCTGGGGCTTCGCAATTGCTTGTAAATACCGTAGGATGTTTCTTATATTATTTCCTTTTCAAGCACAGGATCTTCATTTTGTCAAACCTGGAGAATAGGGGACCAGATGCGCGTGCTGTATTCAATACTGTGTGTGAATGACAATACGGTTTATTCCGCCAAGACTGTCTACTAGCATGAGTACTACTACTAGAGATCGAGACGCGCGTCTGCCTGGCGTATTGTCACACACACAATAATAATACAGCACCCAGCCCACGTCTGTTATTGGGAAATCTTTAATATTTCTGACATTTATCAACCTTCCCCATAGACGGACGGTACGCCCGTATATCACCAACAAGCAAGGTGTACGAACAGCTGACCTATCTTGTATGACTTAGACTTAGCCTAGGCCTAGGTCGGAATGCCACCAGCCTAGCTAGACCTACATTGTAGCTGTACGAGCCCCTTGGCTTATCAATCTGGTACTGGCCTAATGGAAGAGGAGTACAAGGTTATAATCATAACCAAGTACAATGGGTACATGTAGATGTAGCTGTAGACTGAAATTAATAAATAATTAAAAATAATTTTAAAAAAGAAGAAAAAATGTTACAGTTTTCAATAATTTATGTATCGGATCTGCACTTAACTGTGTGGGATAGAGTGGTTCACATACAGTGTAATGGAGAGGAATAGAATTAAATAAATTGTAGAGCTGATCCTCACACTGTAGTAGGAAATACATTGAGCGCTGAGCTGCTGTCTAAAATTGTCATTGAACACTAAGGCCTGTATTCTCGAAAGCGGCGTAAGTTATTAGGCCGGAGTACCCCTTTAAGCCTGGCGGCTATTATAGCTAATATGCCCAGTAATCCTCAAATTGGCAAGAATCCTACCCAGGATATCAAAAAAACAGCAGAACGGAGGTATAGATAGGATTTGTATGGAGCGGAGGTATATAGTGCAGCAAGATCAAGTTTGCTGTCAATTGCTTGTGGTCTAGTGGTAAAGGCGTCTGGTCAGACTGTCAGAGTATTCTCTTTCTACACTGCACTCGCTTTTAAGGTCCCGTCCCGGGTTCGAATCCCGCTCTTTCTTGCTGATAATTTTTTCAGTTATGAATCGATAACGATAGCGTTTATTCCGTTATAAATAACTGAATTTCAACAATGAAAACCAAGAAACTTGACTAATTATTCACTTGTTCAGGCGGATTTGATGGCGCCTGGGCATAATAACGACTTTGGCCAGCCTGGCTTAATTTTAGGCTGCTGATTTATGGAAGGCCATTCGTCTACCCCTAAGTCCCGTATTTTATTTTACAAAATAAAGACACAAAATTATTTTCCGTCATGAAATGAGCATCAGGAATCAATTCTATCGTGTCAGTTTTTACATTCAGTCCCACAACTACATGTATGGTGATTTTGTAGGATTGAAAGATGGTGACATTTCGCTCTCCGTAATACGGTGGCCTCAATCTACACACATACTGTAGACAGGGGCTTAAAGTTAGGCACCTTTCGAGTATACTATCCTAAAAGTTTTGAGACGGTAGCCAGCCTTATGACACTCCTGTGAAACGTTTGACCCCATGTTTTCTCGTCACTCGATTTTCCCAGGAATACTTGACTTTTATGCCCAAGTATTGTGTGTTTGGACAGTTTGTTTATCTAGACGAGAAATTTCGAATAGAAAATCAAATGCCTTTTCCTTTGAGATTTGATGAATCTTTCTATTTTTTTTTTGTGTTGAATTCAACAACAAACGTGACAGTTTAATTTTTTTTTTAAGTGTCTGAACACATGACCCCCCCCCCCCCAATCGTATTTGTTTAGGGTCATCCAGAGAGTTATCTCTTTATTAAACACTCTTCCCTGCTCCATTAAAGCTCGTCCACATATGAAGTTGTAAATCGTGGCAGTTTACCAGGTTTTTTTTCCTAACATTTAAAATGAATGGCAAATTGGGATGTAAAAAAAGTTGCTGCGCCCAACATATTAGTCCTACACGTATTCACTTTATTTAATACTATGTAGATCTACAGGTATGATACAATGTACAGGAATCAGAAGCTTCTTATACATATACATGTACTTATTTTGTGTGGTTTCCTGCAGCATGCATACACATGTGAACCAGGCTTTAGTGTGAACAGTGCATATAGTGCAGAGAGCCAAAAGAAAATAAAGATGACACTCTTACAGTATGGCCCGTATTCTGAACTCCGGTTTAACTTAAACCATGGTTTAAATCTGTGGTTTAACTATGGGTAGCCAAAAATGTCAAAACTTTGTTTACACTGTATGTTCTTTATGTTTCCTGGATTCTGGTCTCATGCCTTAACAGTCAGACCGCAGGTCGTATGCAAATGAGCAAAAATCGCGCATTTTATTTCCAGTGCCCGAAATGGACTCTCTCCCTGCACCCAGTCGGCTGTATCGCATGGTCATCTTTAAAGTTATGTTCTTAAATAAATATAAATGCTATGCTCATTAGACTTTCTGCAAAAATAAATGAATAGTTTACCAACACAGGGATATTTTGTTTTAGTCAGAATTTTAGAAATAAGTTGTTTAAAATAACTGATGAAATAGTCATACAAAAGCCTTTTTTTCACAAGATTTCAAGTTGTTAAAAGACATATAAAAAGTATATGAGCCGCCATCAAGACCCATATGTATGGAAGCGCTGGAATCTCATCTTTTTCATCGTTACATTCAAAACATCCATAGACTTATGACAGAGTCAGGATCCAGCAATATTCAGCCGCAGATCATCCGTTGTCAAGACCATGGTCAAGACCATCTACTTAGCCCTGTGATTGGCAAGCAAGCCATCTGTAACCAAGTGCGCGTTGAATGAAACAATGCGCAACCTGTTGCTTCATCCTTGCGCAAACATGCGCATAGCTGTTGCCAGGCTGTGAGAAAACATCTTGCGTGGTGGTAACCAATCGGAATGCTGGAATTGACTTTTTTAAAGACAAAGTGTGTACATTGGTTACATATTGCTGGATCCTGACCCTGTCATGAAGTGCACATTAATGTTATTTCAATCTTTGGAAAGTACAGAAAATGCCCTTTACGTTCATGTCAAATTTGCCCTGGCTCACAATAAAACTATGGTAGTTTTGGCCAGATTTATATTTCATTTCATTTCCATTTTTTGTCATAAAAGGAACACCATTTTTTACCAATTTCGTCTTTTATTTTGAAAACAACAAAAGCATGTCACAAATCTCTGATCCCTCTTCTTTTATTTGATGCATAACTCATGGCAATTGGTGAATGATAAGTAGTCTATTCAATAGTTTGCAAATGAGATGTTCCTGGCTGTTCTTGCTCATTATGTATTCATAGTCAGGCAGAACTGGAAATAAAATAGCGCGCTTTTTGGGGACCTGCGGATTGGCTGTTAATAGTCAAGTAAACTATTGTACTTATCATTCCCAGACAGTGTTTAACAGTTTGAGTACCAAAAATGTTGATAAATTGAATATCTACTGTTAGAGATTTGTGTCACATTTGGCTGCCCATAGTTAAACCACACATTTAGACCATGGTTTAAGATAAACCGGAGTTCAGAATACGGGCCTATGGCTCTTATTGAAGACCATGCTTATAAATCAGTTTAATATGTACAGTACTTAACCCCTTCCATGCCACCAGATTATTGAGCAGTTGTCAAAAATATATTTTCAAGAGTTAACTATTAACTTTCAGTGAGCTTTTTCTTGAGTAACCTGGGCAAAGATACATGTATTGCGTAGGAATAAACATTACTGAAGGCACAGAATAAGGAAGAATTTTCAGGCTATTCTGAGCCTAAACAAAATGTTTAACTCTCACATGTTTTTGGCGGGATTTGCCGCCCACGGCATGGGTTGGGTTTAATAGTATACTAATAAAAATTGTTTGCAGTTTTTCACGTACACCTGTGTAAACAATTTTCCATGATTTAGAAGAATCAGATACTAATTCATGTACGTGTACATTAGTAATATGATAGTTGTGTACAACACATCATTATCATGATTGTTATCTTTATTTTCTGCTATTAAGCTCCTCTTTATAGAATTGTAGTTTTCTGTGCCAGATGAATGTACATTACAAAGAGGAAGCATTGCTGTTTCCTTGTAAAGTTCAAGTCCAGTGCTACATATTATACACATGACATCAAAAATTGAAATCAAGCAAGGCCATATATGATGACTAATACTTGTATAAAGTTTTAAAAGATTGAAATATATTTCTGGACCTTCAAATTGAGGGAGTACTGTTGAAGAATGTTGATACAAAGTGTCTATGTACATGTACATGCAATAGACCTGGGGAGATTTCATCAAGCGTTTTGTAAGTATTTTGACTGAAAATTTGCTCTCAGAATGCAAGGATTTGTCTATAACAGTTGTCGGTAATACATGACAAAATGCATGAAACGCTCCCCTGTTCACAAATATATTCAAATTGTATGCGTACTTTGCTTGTCAGAGGATTGTCAGACATAGCAACATCTAATGTACATGCAAACTGGATTCCAAATATTGTAGTTCATTCATTAATAACATGTTAATGGAATACCTCGTTACTAGGTCCCCAGGAAAGAAACATCCATAAATTTGTATAACTTTGTGAACAGGTCTATTGCAATTTGTCACTTTGTACAACTGGTATTTTGGACTCTAACAGCAAAAGTCAAACATAATTATAATATTCTGTTCTTGTACACAGCGCATATCACATACAACATCTCTATGCAAACTTTGTATTGTGGTAATGTTCTTGAGTTTTGTTTTTTGGGCAATTATGTAGTGCCAACATGCAGTTACATGTTCATGTACATGTATGGGTACACTCCAAAACACAATTCTGATTTCCCTGACTTTGGAACATCTCTATGCAAACTTTGTATTGTGGTAAAAATGTTCTTCATTTTTTTAAAAGGCAATTACTGTACATATGTACATGTACATGTACCTTCCAAAACACAATTCTAATTTCCCGACTTTGGAACACAGGCGTGCATGCACAAAATCTGTCAATATGTGCCTTCATTAAAATTTCTTCAGAAAATTTTCAACAGGGTACAATCTTTTGATTTCTTGTACAATAATTCTACATAATGAATTTCGTGATGTCAACAAAAAGTCATTCTCGTATCTTATTCTGTTATATACTTTATAAAATATTGTATGATTCTGATGAAATGAAAAATAAAATTGGATTGAATTGAATTGAATTGAATTAGATATTTTAGAAATTTTATTAATCAGTATATTTAATTTATTGATGTCTTGGTGTAGAAATGTGCATAAGGTACATGTGCAGTAGTTGTTGATCATCTGCAAGATCAGAGGACATTATTACTATTGCAATCAAATTTTATCTTTCTTTTCTCTAAATTGCACTCTTACAAAATATACTTTGTAATTGACTATGAACCAATCTCATTACAATCCCTTATCTTCTTTTGTTTTCTCTCTCACTCCTGCAGACTTACTTTTTAACCGATTATGATCCAATCTAATTTTTTCTAGTTTTCTCTTTCTCTCTCTCTCTCTCCTGCAGTCTTACTTCGTAACAGATTATGATCCAACGATAGAGGACTCCTACACAAAACAATGCGTCATAGATAACATCGTCTGTAAACTTGACAGTAAGTACCACAACATACTGTTTTTGCCCTTTGATGGGGGGGGGGGGAGGGTGTCACATGCCCCATTTTCCTATATAAAGAGGTGTAAACACACCCGGGGGGGGGGGGGGGCACTCAGTGTACATGTAGTGTGCGGTTGGTATGTGCCGCCCAGAAGACCCCCATTTTTACACTCAAATTTCCGTTCTAAAGCATACGGTCATTTATTTCTTGTTGAGAAATAGAAGAGAGAAAACCGTTTGAAAGCACAATTTTTTTTTTTCCTTCATTCTGTCGGTTGTGCCTCCCTTAAATTAGACCGAAAATTCTGTCTCTCGTTCGTTAGCTCTTCACTTTATAGAGACAGAAACTGCCGTATCACTCTGATGTGCAAACCGAATACACATTGACTTTATACACACTATAACAGTTTGAATACGGCTGGAAGATTTTCAGTGGAGCGTTTCTGTCTCTAAGTGAAGAGCCGACCCTATCCAAATAAGAGGCTAACGAACGAGAGACAGAATTTTCGGTCTACCCTTAAATTAGCCAGCGAATGAGATATTTCAAATTGCATTTGGCCCCACGAGTAACCAACGTTAAATGTACTTGTTTTGTATGTGTCTGAGAATGAGACTAGCTGGTTTGTAGACCGATGTATACATAGTTGGGGAAGTGTTTGAACTCTAAGGGAGGATTCCAACCCGGTTAGGTGGCGGGTTGATTTCACATAGCAGGCATTCCTAGTGAGTAGATAACAAGACTCGAATGGCAACCAGTTAAATTAAAGCTACTGTATTTGCAACCAACAGTATGGACATGTATCAGCATTGGCGGATCCGGGGGGCACAGCCGGCCCGTGCCCCCCCTTTTGGAAGAGAAGTATGAATTTCGAGAAGCTGGCGAGACCAAAAAAATATGGGTCTACCTTTTGACAAACTTTCATTTTTGTGCCCCCTCTTTGACTCAATCCTGGATCCGCCCCTGTGTATCAGTACAGGGCCGTGTAACATAAAGCTTTAGATTGATCGTACGATTGCTATTTATAATCAATCCCATTGACTATTTGTAAAAATCAATCGTACTTGTAAGATCAGTTTCAAGCTTTATATTACAAGGCCCAGGAATTATTAAAAATATATTCTCTAAAGAGGGAAATGGATATAATGTACATGTATGATGTACATGTAGCTTGCATGTTTAATTGGCAAAAATTTAAAAAAAGTTTCTTTCTATCCTACATTTTTTGAAAAGAGGATAATGCAAATTTATGTGCATTGTACATGTATGCAGTGTTTTTCGACATCAATAGAAAAATTAATAGACACAAATTTTTGCGGGGAAAAGGTGACTTTTGGTCACACACAATGTTGCCAATTTGAAGGTGGAATATGAAAACTGATCAATGTTTAGTAGAGTATTAAATTGTGATCAGTTTTATACAGTAATTAGTTTTAATACCAGAGAAAAGTCATGATCCATTTTCAAGAAGAATAAGAATTCTTACTTACATGTACAGTAGTATGGAAAAGTATGAAAGTGAACAACATGTTCATGTATTACTTAGCAATTTGATTTACATTGTATAATTCATTCCAAAGCTCAAAACAGCCCCGGATAACTAAAAACAAACATAATTAAAAAATATAAATAGGAAGAATAATAAAATTTCATTGAATGTCAACAAAATTCCCAAAAGAAATTCTCAGAAAGAATGAGGTAATTACATGTACATGTAATTGCGCTGATATTTATTTTGGCCTTGAAAAACAATGCCGTGAACCCCAAACCATGATTCATTTATTTACATTAAACATTGTTTGCATATCAAGTTTCCTGTTAATGTGAAGCATGGCAAAAAAGAAAGGAAAAAAAAAAAAAAAAAAAAAGAAGATTTATAGACCAGACAGTCATGTGATTGTGCTGTTGGCCTGTTTTGTGTTTTCACATCATGTCTCATTGAAAGTTTGAATGCCAATTTTTATCTTCCTTTGAAACTTTAATAACAAAATGTAAGAAGAGCTCTACACAATGTGCATGCACAAGAACTACATAATGTACATGGTGCCATACCCATTTCCTTTATTCTTTTGGAAATGTAAAAGTCCATGGACATGGACATATACACAATGTATGTATACATGTATCATCTGTTTGGAACCAGAAGGGCATTTAAAACATAGTTAAAGGGACTGGCAAGTCGTAATCCATGGGCCTGACCAGATGGCCTGACTCGGAGAAATTCGGATACAACCAGATCCAATCGTGCGCTACCGAAGGAATGTTATTGCCGGATTCCTCGCGCGATCGTTAACTCGAATCCCTCCATACGCAACCGACCAATGAGATTCAAATACTGGAATAAAGAACGCACGATCTTGTTTACTCAAATTTGGGTCAATGTGCGAACTTTTATTAGCTGCGCACGATAAATTGAAGTCGCTTTGAACTTTGATCCAGAGAAAGGAGCAGCCAACTGTAAGAGCGCCCATAGATTGCGACTTGTCGCTCCCTTTAATGTCCTTCTGGCTCCCAACAGATCAGGCAATAAGCACATGCACAGTACATGTACTTTCATCCAAGTGAAAAAAAAATGATGGTATATTTGGCTCCTGTCATAAAGATTCTAAATTTTCATGTAGTTATCATTGTCATTACTGATTAAAAAAAAAAAAATTATATCTTTATGTATCATTTATTCATTCACTCATATTTATTTATTGATTTATATTTTTTTCTTGGTAGGGGGGGGGGGGGGGGCTTTTAGATTAGTTTGCTACTTGTGGGTTTGTTGCCTTGCTCAAGTTTACAATGTAATTGTACATGTACACTCTACCTATATATTGTAAACTAGCAGTCTAGCAGAATTTACTAGTTCATGTCCTTTTAATAACGAACTGGAAATGCATACTGTGCATGTGAAATAGAATGTGAAATAATGTATGGAGATTCCTTACAGATGTCAATTGGCTTTTATGGAGTCGAGAGTACATGTACGTCATTTAATAGATACAAACCCATATAAAGTAATGATCAAGGGCCCGTTTTCAGTTAAAATATTGTATTCAGACAACAATGCAGGTGTGTTATTATTACCCATTGACAAAAATGTTATTTGATGGTATATTTGTTTCGGTAGTAGTTTTTGTTTTAAGTGATGAATTGCTGGTAGCCACTGACAGGCATCCGTAATTCCCATTCAGGTGCATTGTACTGGATATTAAAGATTAAAGATAAAGTTGAGTTCTGGTCATGAGATTGAATTGTGAAAGAAACTGTCTCAAAGCAAATTTTGGAAAAAGTTGGTGTAGCAAATAAGAATTGGTGTACGCTGTAAGCTTTTGGAATTAACAAAATGATAAGAAATTGACTCAATCCTGCTGAGAGTCATACATGTACATGTATGCACTGCACACAGAAATGTGTATATGAGACTATGTACGGCCCGAACATTTCAGCTGTTTTTTGGTCATATTTTGAATGCGAAAGCATTTGAAGAGCAATCCTTTTCAGGGGACATACATAGTACATGTACATGTACATGTATACTATGATAATCTTCCAAACTAACATAAAAAGAATGAAAATTAAAGCTCACAAATTATTTTTTACCTTTCCCAGAACTCAAGCTTCCCTTTAAGTTGAGTTTTGTCATGTGGTTGCATTGTGAATGAAATAGAAGCAGTTGTGACAGGTTGATTATGTACATGTAGTAAAGATA
Organism: Heliocidaris erythrogramma; assembly: GCA_025617745.1. Lineage (NCBI taxonomy): Eukaryota > Metazoa > Echinodermata > Echinoidea > Camarodonta > Echinometridae > Heliocidaris > Heliocidaris erythrogramma. The sequence continues at coordinate 18,097,456 of CM046873.1, read as the reverse complement.
GCAGTGTATGATGTGAAGTTTTGGAACCATCAAAAGAAATCACATACACTGCACACAAAAATGGGTGTATGGGACTACACACACATGCAGCATGAATGTTTGGTCCAAACTTTTCAGCTCTTTTTCGTCATACATGTACAGTGTATTTTAAATATGAGGGCATTCGAAGAGCAATCCTTTTCAGGAATATTTTTGAATGATATCTTCCGAATTGACATATTATGAGAAAGCTTGTGTTTATCACCTCTACGAGAACTGAACTTTCTCTTTAAACACCCTGGAAGATCAAATCCCTTTAAGTTTAGAGCATGACTCATAACTTCCTTTTACAGGATCAATGTGTGCATGTACATGCATGAACAGGCATGTGGTGTCCCCAAGATAGTTATTCTACCCAAAAAGGAAGTATTTACAGTTTTACTGCCAAATATATAATATTTTTTTTATTGGCAATGTCAAACAAAGCAGGATTTATGTTGGTGTTTGCTCAATTGTGGGTAATTTTATAAATTATAGCGGAAAGTCCCCACAACACACAACCAACTGCAAATAAGGCAGTATTGTTGGTTGTGAATAATTTTTACATTTGACTGAATTATGTACATGTATGTAATGCTGCATTCATACAACCCTTTAGTACAAAATGTAGTTCTACAAATATTAACGACCGGCATGTACATGTTTGTTGTTCAGAGAGATTATGAGCCACAGTCCTGCTCACGTGTACACTGTAATATATGTGTATCTGGACTATGGATTAACCAATCAAATCCTAGCTTGGGACATCACACTTTTCTATATTTGCCACTCTTTCCCCAGGTGTAGCATCATGATGATTCAACTGCATGGGCTACACCTACACTGTACAGGGTTAGCCATTAGGACGTGGGATTGGGCTGTGATTGGGTGAACGGTTAGTGTTGGGCTCAGGTTCTACACGGTACATGTAGGGGTCTCCAGGGTTGACGGGTTGACTATTGCTAATCTAACCCCCAACATAACTTTCTGTCTGTATTTTTCATCCGCAGTTCTAGACACAGCCGGACAAGATGAATTCAGTGCAATGAGAGAACAGTATATGAGAACAGGAGATGGTTTCCTGCTAGTCTTTGCTCTCACGAACAGAACAAGGTACAGTCAAACCTGTATAGAAAGACCAACTGTCTATAAAGACCACAATTTTTGTTTCCCTTGAAAAGTGTTTCTCATTGAAACGTGTATTAAACGTTCAAACCTGTACATAAAGACCACCTGCTCATAAAGACTGCTTTCTTGTCTCCCTTGAGTGGTCTTTATAGACAGGTTTCACTGTATTACACTGACAGACATCTGCAAGATTCTCCAAATTATCTGCTGAATTATTTTGAAAGAAAACGTGTAATTGCTGAGTAATAAGCAAAATAAACAAGGCATTCCATGGTACATGTACATATATATGTCAGGATTGTGTCCTGGCCACATACATTTTCTATTTGCAGTCAGTGTTGTCCCATGTTTACATTGCCCCATAGTTTTTTGCAATTTTCTGGGTATGTGGTTTTCAATAAGTGTTTGCTATTTGCTTACATTTAATGTAGCTGCCCTAAGCTTTACCACAACATACCCATTATTCTTTAAACATGATATCAATTCACAATGATTTTTCAAATATATTTTCTTGACACGAAGCTTTACTGCAATCAAGTTACTGCTACTCTGGTTTAGAGCCCATTGCTAACCAGCAGTTTTGGCATCAGAGCCCACCACTCTAGTCCAAATTTCTTATCTTTTATGTCAAATTTATCCCATACTTGAAACTATATGACAGAAAACAAAAAATATGCAAATGTTTAATAGTCAAATGCCACCTGACTCTTAGAAAAAAGTGCTGCCATAACCCTGACTGCAATTACTGAAATTCGGCTTTGACCGTAACTCTTAAGACAAGCAGAATGGTGTCAATCACAGGCGACACTTGTTGGTGCACATGATCAGCCTCTCTCTGTCACATTTCCTTCCTGTTCTTGGTCCTATTTTTTTGTCTAGTCTTGATAAAATCTACTAGTACATACATGTACCTAAGATCCTAAGAGTCGGATGAAAAATGGACAATATTTGAGCAACTTCATATTCGGGCAGCGAGGTAGTCAATATGTAGTTTCTGTATATAGTATAGATCTCTCTCTGTCAGTGATAAAATTACTTTTTAATTATTGTGTACAGTGTAGTGTCAAAAATATGCTCAAAAGTTGATATTAGGGCAAGAGGTGTCAGCCCCCCCCCCACAAGCCAAATTGTGCCGTACACCCTTAACCATGATAAGACAACCAGACATGTCTCAATCGATCGTAGGCCATTCTTGTTGCTGCACATGACCAGCCTCTCTCACTCTCTCCGTCACATTTCCTTCCTCTTCTTGGTCATATTTTTTTGTCCAATTATGATGAAATCTACAAGGACCTACATGTATATGTAAGATCGTACTTTGTTGTAAGAAGTCAAATTTCACAATTAACAGTATTTGAGCCACCTCATAATACAGGCATGTGCTAAGTCATATTCGGGCAGTGAGGTGCTCTCTTTGTAGTTTCTGTTCATTGTATTTTTATGTCAGTGATAAAATTAATATTTTCGCTATCATGAAGTGTCAAAATTTTTGCTCAAAAGTTGATATTAGGGCAAGAGCCCCCCCCCCAAGCCGAATTGTGCCATACATATATACACCTTATGTTTTAATAACAATGAAAGTCAAGAAATATCTTTGTGTCTAGGCCATTATTCCTGGTGCACATGACCAACCTTTTTCTCTCTTTCCTTCCTGTTCTTGGTCCTATTTGTTCCCCTAGTTTTGAGGAAATCTACAAGTACCATCGGCAGATCCTGAGAGTCAAGGACAGAGATGAGTTTCCCATGATCCTCATCGGAAATAAAGCAGATCTGGAAGACAGTAGGATAGTAAGTACCGCCATTTTGTCTGGGATTTTTGAAGGCCACTGACTAGAAGGGCGGCCATGTTGTTTCTAGATTGATTTACGATCTGGAATATTTGATGGGCTGGAAATAAAAAGGGCAAGCATTTGTCTGGAACATTTGATGATCTTCTTATGAATGGCCAATATGTGATTTGAAACATTTTAGATGGCCTTCTATATTAAAAAGACATACATATTATGTCATTTATATATAATATATTATTTAATTTATTGTTGATCCCTCTAATCACTATGAACACGATGACAAAGAAAGCGGACAAAATATATAGCTCCTCGTTGTACCCTCCGCAATTGTTCTGGTAGACAAAAGAACATCCCTTCATTGCTATTATGTAAAATAAGTAGAACAGGTGAGTAGGCATGTGACACCTGCAGGGCGGATCCAGGATTTAGTAAAAGAGGGGGCACAAAAATGAAAGTCGCTCAGTGGGGGGGGGGGGGGTACGGTACGGACAAAAAAAAAATTGCCAAACCTTCAAAAATCGCTTAGTAAGGGGTTATGGGGTCCAGTTTCCACCATAATTCCTGACAAGCAAAAAAAAAAAAAAAGGGTCTTCACTCTAAAGGGGGGGGGGGGCACAATCGAGAAAATTGGCGGATCGCCTATGGTAAAAATTCATACTTCTCTCTTCCAAAAGGGGGGGCACGGGCGGCTGTGCCCCCCCCCCCCTGGATCCGCCAATGGACACCTGTTCTACATCTTTTTTACATAATAGCAATGAAGGGATGTTCTATTGTCTACAAGAGCAATTGTGGAAGGTACAATGAGGAGCTGTATATTTTGTCCACTTCTTTGTTCGCCATGTTCATAGTGAATAGACCTGTTCACAAAGTTATTCAAATTTATGGATGTTTCTTTCCTGGAGACCTAGTAACGAGGTATTCCATTTAAACCTATTATTAATGAATGAACTACAATACTTGGAATCCAGTTTGCATACATTACTTGTTGCTATGTCTGACAAGCCTCTGACAAGCTTTCAGGTTGTCAAGAACAACCTTTGTTTTAAAAGTATGCATACAATTTATTTGTGAACAGATCTTTTGTGTGAATACTACAAATTTTGTACTTAATACATGTAAGCAATTATCCTCAGTGACGACATGAAAATGATGGTTTACCATACTTTGTTCACCTGTATAAGACCTTCCGCCAGTAATTTCCTAGTTCCCGTAGAGGTGTTGTGGTCTAGTGGATAAGTAACCGGACTGCAGATTGCAAGGTACAGGGTTTGATTCCCTGGCACGGCACTAATGTCCTTCGGCAAGACATTAATCTACATTTGCCACACTCCACTAAGGTGAAGTAAACGGGTACCTGGTAGGCAGAAATTCCTTGCATGCTTGAACACCTTGTCATGGTCGCTTGGCTAAAGCCGGGGTAATAATAGTTATGTTTAAACACGTAGTACATAGCATCGATGCTTTGTAAATCTTGAAACTATTTCCATTGCATTCAGGCAGGCCATGATCGACTTGCTTCTATCACCCACTTGTGACTATTCATCGCTCACTCACTGCCAAAACAATAATTACTGCGCCACACACGGTGACCAGAGTATAATTGGTATGGTCAAAACGTGCGGAAGTTTGTGCACATGGGTCATATCATGCGAAGTTGCGAGTGAAGCAGCGATTGCGTTCACATTACAAATAGTCACAAGCGCGGTGGGTGGTCTACCGCAAAGCATTGATGCTTTGTCGCTGGATCCCGAGATTTACTCCTGCCAAACTCGCTGCCAGAATAGTTTCGAAACCTAGCTCCAACTCGCTTCTATCTCGTGACTATCTGCGTTCAGACAGCGTTTGGTGTTAAAACTATCTGGTCATGACCAAAATAGTCTCGAAACCTAGATAGCATCGATGCTATCGCTCTACGTGTGAACCCGCCTAATATGATTAAAGGGCCCTCAGGGAGAACAGTATAATTATACAGTACTGATGAGGCTACCCTGGGTAATCGAGACATATTATTATTATTATTATTATTTCAGTAATCATTCAATCAGTTGGCATATGTACATTGGTTTGTAGATCTATTCACTAAAACAATATAACTTCCTTGTGTTGTCACACATTTGATATTAAAACAAAGGTTGTGTTACCATGAAAGAGGAAGTTAGAAGAAGAGAAATTATTTCTACTAAATATGGAAGTTACAAGTACGCATGGCAAGCAGTGACTTTGTTTGATGCACGAAACCTGAAAGATGATATTGTGTCGTATACATGTAATTGGACCTTGCTTAAGGTGCATTCACACGTGGCATGGTAAATTCTAGGTTTTGGGACATGTAGATGCTCCAGTCTCAGTTTAATTTGTTTTCAGCAAAACGTCTAAAATTTTAATATACAAATATATTTTTTGGAGAACTTACAAATTTTCACTATCAATTATATTTTTGCAGAGATTATGAGTTACTGCATCAATAACCCAAGTTTTGCTAATGTTTGACATTCGCATAATACACAAGAGTTGTTAACATTGCCAATATACCTTATACATTGTATGTTTATATCTCGTTTAAGAGTATCTTGTGTTGTATGATGAATTAGTTTTTATATGAAATTTTGATTTTACTATCTTTGTATAATTGTTAGTGTAAAACAAACAGTATCGGCCTTTGGGATGCTTGTTTTCTTATTTTTTTAATAAACCATTTCAATTCAATTCAATTCATTTCAAACCCAGGTTTGAAACCAAGTTGAAAGCGCTAGTGCCCTTTGGTATTAGGCATTACCAGATAAAGGGGGGGGGGGGGGGTGGTGGGAGGGGCAATTTCCCCTTATCCCCACCCCCACAGCAGCTACTGAGTCTCTTGATCAAATCATATTTTCAGATCTAAATGGGGTTGGAATCATGAAAAAAGGTAACCCTATACGTATATGTGAGACCTAGGAATCCCAGGGTTTTGAGAAGTCGAGGAAATTCCTCAGCTTCATAGTTCCTTGTCCTGTCCGTACATTCATTCCAAGCTTGGGATATTTCTGTTCTAAAATCAACATACATGAATGAGAAGTGTAAAAAATATCTCAACGGTGATACTTTTGAATACCAGTATTACAAAAGAATGAAATCTTGTGATCGAAACTTGCAGTAGGCTGATGACACCCCAGGCTACTTTTCTTTGATTCACATTCTTGTGTATCCTTTATATAAAGAGCATCAAATGCAATTACACTGCGCTATGAAAAATTTCACTTTTAACTTTAAAAATGGAGCATTTTATTAAAGCAATGTGTTTGGGTATTGGATAGCCAGACATCTGTGGTGTGTATTTATAAACGTGCTTTGATTAATCAGAAAATATCTATATGTGTAATAAAGAAATTTATACATGTACATTGTAGCTAGAGGGGTCCAATTAATATCTGTTTTTATACATGCAGGCTTTATAATGCTGTATTATCTGCCACCCATACAATGTTCGTTGATTCTTGCAAGAAGTAGGCTTAAATGTAAATGCACAGAATATTCAACAATTTAGCTTTTAACCCTTTCAGGACAGGAATTATTTAAAAGCTAAATTGATCACATGTTCTTCAAATTGGCAATAATAATATTTTTCATTTATATACAGTGCTACATGGTGTAATGTCTTTGAAAACATTATCCATGGTCACAAATTTAGTTGAAAAGTTGAAAAGAAATTGCCGATTTTGATCAAAAAGAATGATTTTGAACCTCTAAATGTGTTGCCAATTTAAGGATTTTAAAGCTTATTTTATTGTTTAATTCCTTGCATTAAACGCAATATGATCATGCAACAAATATGGACAGAGTGTGTGCAGATGTTATTTGCTCTTTCTACTCATGCTTCTGGTACATTATATTTATTAAAGCTCTGAATCAAAAGTTATTGAGCCAAACAACAAAATATGGTCAGTTGTCTTGGAAGGGTTAAGAAATATATATATTAAAATACTGTGTAAAGGTTAAGCGGCTCACTGCAGAAAAGTTTAAGCTTTCCAGATTTAACCCCTTCCATGCCACCAGATTTTTGAGCAATTGTCAAAAATGAACTTTCAGGAGTTCACTATTAACTTTCAATGAGTTATTTCCTGAGTAAACTGGGCAAAGATAAATTGCATAATTAGGAATAAACATTATATTGAAGGCCCAGGTTTCTGTATGAGGAAGAACTTTCAAGCTATTCTGGGCCGAAACAAAATGTTCAACACTCAAGTTTTGGGGCAGGATTTGCTACCCACGGCATGCTAGGGGTTGAAGTGCGAAATAATGGCTCTTCGGAAGCCTAGATCAAATACTGGGAACCCTCTGTGTTTTCTTACTAAGCAGGAACCTCCATTTTTTTGTTCAAGAGCATTTTAAAAAAGTCTATTCTAATCATATGTTACTACAGTTTTACATCTACATGTAGAGTTGTAGAATATATTTGTGAAGTTGCTGAACATACATTTTTATAAGGGAGACTTCCTGTCAGTATCCGAACTTTGAGACTTTCGGTTTCATCTGCAAGATCTAATTTCTATTAAAAGGAAATGTCATATTCTCAGAATCAGGTTCCCGTGATTTTAAGTCATATTAAAGGCCTATGACAACACAATGATATTACTACTAATTGTGATAGTTACATTAACCGTATGGTGCCATCTATTTGTCTATAAAGACCACTCAAGGGAGACAAGAAAAGAGGTCTTTATGAGCAGGTGGTCTTTATGGACAGGTGGTCCTTCTATACAGGTGGTCGCTATTGGTTTAACTGTATGTATAATTATGTACAATGTACACTGTACACAGAAACGCTAGGAAGTCTAATGAGTGCCATATGACAGGCTCATTGTACATGCTAATCCAGAATGTGAACCAATCATCAACTGATATTACGGGTTCCATGTCGGCATACAATTTTCAAAGTATGAGCTGTAAATATTCAAAGTACATGTATGAGCTGTAAATATTAACTCTACAGGGAGATATTGCAAGTTTAAATACTCCCTAAATAAACATTACAGCAACTTATATGTGTAGACCAATTGACGCGCCCGCACACGCTCGTACAAAATAGGGCCCGCGCAGATCCGAAGTCGGAGTTGGGTTTCGCGTGAGGGGGTTATATGTTTTCCTTATATTTCTTCATACTCCCTAACTGTTAACCCATAGAAGGCCAGGTAAAGTGTTGAGAGGTTTACTTTATACATTCTAGCTTGAAACAAATTATTTTTTTAAAGTGAGTTGTACCCTTTAATGATTGCCATATTTTATTTTTCAATCTGGAATTTCCCATAACTCTTTTGAAGCTTTCTCAAGCTTGAAGTGACAGTAAACTGAAGCTCCCAAGTAGCGCCATCTTTTAACAGGATATAAAAAGGGTCTGTGCCTCTCATTTTCCCATCATGTCCCATTCTAGTTTGTAGAAGCTTTAATAGAAATGGTCTTGCAGGCAATTTTCCACAATGAAAGTCAAAAATATTAGTTTGCAATATAAAATGTGCCTATTATCCAAACAAGCTGTTTGTCAAAATTCCCCCCAAAATGCAGTGAATTTTAAGATTATAATCTCAATTTAGCAATCACTGTAAAATGGCGCTGTTCAAGTTCTACCAGTTTAATGCCACTTTAAGTGCTTACCGCTCATTTGAATTTTTTTCTCTGCCTCCGCCCCCTCCTCTTTCTAAAGGTAACTCTTCAAGAATCTCAACAGCTTGGTAACGAACTCAAACTACAGTACCTTGAGGCCAGCGCTAAGACCAGGATGAATGTCGATAATGCTTTCTATGAACTTGTCAGGAGAATAAGGTGATTTTCTTTATAAATTTCTTTATTTCATTCATGTACACTGTATGTGTGTGCCAAAACTCGCCTGTGGCACTCCGGTGTTTGTTCCAGCAGTCGACCGAAGCTGGGAAAGAGTTTGAAAAAGGATTGAATTTGAGATGTCTCTTTCAGAAAAAAGGTTTGCGGTACAACCATGTGAGTTGGAATAACTCCACGTTCCGGTCAGAATTCTCTCTTGTTTGTGCCATGCTGCATACCTTACGAGTGTCACAGTGACGAGGAAATATATTGTGATCCATTGTAGAGGGTATGTATCGTACTATGATATACATGTACATGTAGACAATTTCCTTATAGTCATTTCATTGAAATCCTCTCCAGTACGCCTACAACATGCCTATCATTAATTACGTAAATCAATAGTTCCTCTCAGAATACATGTACAGTCTCATTTCTAGACATGCAGTTCAAGATTACGGTACAGGGCCACAGTTTTTTTTAAAGAATGATTAAAAGACATATATCATTTCAAGAGGTAATCTTTTTGAATTATGGTGCCTTTTTATCCTTGTTTATCTCACTAAACAATTCTAGAATATATTCATTTGTTATATGATTTCGTGAGATAATCTTTTTGAATCATAGTGCCATTTTTCATTGTTTATCTATATATTCTACATGTACATGTATATCTCATTAAACAATTGTTGAAACTGGTCCCAACCCTATCCTAACCCTATATTTGTGACAAAATAGAGAATGGAGAAATTGTCCCTGGAGCACACATGTATGTCATGTGACCGCCTTTTTTTAACCATGACCACTGTAACGGACCTTTGGTTAACCTGTAAATATGAAAAATTAAACTCAAACTGAAGTGTGTCATATGCTTCGCTCTTTCCAGGAAGTTCCAAGCCGACGAGAATCCACCAATCTCAGCACGGGAACGAAAAGCAAACAGCAATAAACGGTCTTGTTCAATTCTGTGAGCATGTCAGACTCTTGTATTTTTTTAAAAAACATATAATGCTTCGACAATCTCAAGCTCGCCAGAGAGGAAAGTGCCACCACCCAATTCTTGCATCACCCCCACGATACACAAGTAGGAAGAGTGTCATCGGAAGACGAGAGTCACTATCACGGAAAGTCCTTTAGTGTTCCCTGACCTTTTTGTTTCAAATGTCATGTGGTCTGTAAGTGTATTCTTTAAGATTGCAAACTTCTCTCGTGTCTTGTTTCTCTTTTCAAATAAAAAGATTGATCCTGTATGATTGGTTTTTGTGTTTTGCTACTTGTGACCACTCACTTTCATTTTTGTGACCACTTCATAAAATACCGAAAATGCAATAGTAACATTGTCATCCATCATCCGAACACACCACTTCCGACCAATATGAAATGCAATGTAGTGGATGAAGGTTGTTTATACTGTAGAACAGTCTCTAGCAGTACCATTATTTAAAAGGGATTGATAAAGTGGTGGCAGTTTTCATAAAGTTGTTTAAAATTGTTAATTGCCTTAAAATTTCTTTTGATAAAATAACACATAGCTCACAAATATTGGTGAAAATGAGGTTCGAATAAGGTATCACAAGCTATATCAATTCACCAAATGTTATTCTAGATTAAAATATGATTCATCCTGTAATGTGATAAGCAGCTCCATACAATATTGTTGACTACAAATGTACATGCACATGTACATGTATGACTACTGCAATGATTGTCAAAGGATGTATTTATATGCCATTAATTTGAGGGACATTTGGTGTCGCCATGTCAGGCTGGGGTTGAGAAACCTTATGCAAGCCTCAAATACTACAATTGTCCAGTACACCTGCATTTAAGGTCAAATGTCATTCATAACTTGATATGATTGACAAGAAGTGGGTCTGCGTGCCAGAGACTAGCAGGGGGAGTATGGCAAGCCAATCATTCCTAAGTTCATTATTTTAGCAAATGTCAACTTCGTCTGTAATCAGCGTGACAGAAGCGGCTCTCTCTTTATCAGTCCCATCTCATTCATTAACCAGCTGTGAAGAATGTTTACATCTTTAAAGACAAGCCTCAGACAAGGTGCTATCCTAATGACTTGTTAAAGGGAGTGTCAATGATTTCAAATTTAAAGGGTTCCAGTCACTTAAAAGTATTTTCCTCTCTGTGTTTTGGGGTCCTTGCCAGTATCATATATTAAAAATATCAGCTTCAAATGATGCTCTTGTAGAATGATATTGCAATTTCAGATATTCATGTTAAAAAGATGTCTTTGTGAGTACTCCATAGGCTAGTCAGTGAAGCTGTTTGCACATGGAAACCCAGGAAATTTACTGCAACTCCTTGTCAACTTCCGTGCAGGCCTTGATATCAAAGTTTTATCCTTGCACTTTTATTTTAATAAAATTTGAATCCCTCCTATAAATTATAATTTGAAAAAAATTTGATTGTTTGTATGTTTATTTTTATTTATGTATTAATATATTTATTATTTTATTTTATATATATATTTATTCATTTTATTTATTTATTCATTTTGGGGGACTTTATGTCTTTCTCATGATATCCTTATTAATCAATTTCTGTTTTTCTCTTTTTTTTTCGGGGGAGGGGGCGTGGGTATTGGTCCCCTTTAAAGACAAATATGCTATCCTAAATACTCTTAATAAAGGAAGTTTCTTCAATGCAATGATTTCAATTCTCTGCCTTCAGGTTTATGACCAATTATCACGAATGGACTCTTTTAGTTTCAGGAGTCAACTGTGACGATGATAATTAGTACTTTTTTGAACAGTCGGTAAGATATTTCCGGTATCCGTTTCGATTACCGGTCGCTTTCGCTTGTATACATGTTCTCCATACTGCGGCAGACTCTTTGCTTCACTTTTAACTTTGATCATAACTATTTTCAATGTACTTCCTGTCCAACATATATAGGCCTATTCTTGAGAGGGATATGTCAATTCCTTCCTCATGAACAAAGGTTTTGATGACATATAAAGAGATATATGTATATATTTTAAAGTTCTTTATTTTCATCTCGTATAATAATTTTATTTTAAAATACAGAGCTACATTACAAGTACATTTGTACCGTGTATACCCTCGGCTATATACATTGTAAATGTAATAGATTGTGTACATGATATGTATCCAAAGCACATGGAGAGTGTACAGGCATGCATACCAGTTTGTTATGATAGTAATGCTAATGAAGGTAGTATCCAACAGGCCTGGTGTCTGATTTTGTTTATTGGGACAGCTGTAGCGTTAATGCTTTTATCAGTAAAGAAATTAAAGAGCCACACGCTCCTCTCATTAATCTTAAAGGGATACTCAACCGCAGATTGTGGATGTTTTTATGCCGCGAGAGGGCACTGTGATCGTTACCTGATCATGCCGTTGCCCCGCGGGGCGCAACATGCATGATGGAGGGAAACTGGAACCCCCATAACCCCCCTCCCCCACTGAGCGACTTTTCGAGAAGTTGGCAAGACCAACAAAATACGGGTCTACCTTTTCCAAAAGTTGGGTCAAACCACCCCCTTGGAGAAAAGCTAGATCCGCCCCTGGGCTTACGCAATTCTGATTTCCCCACGGCCGCCTGGTGGCGTATCCCTTTAAGTGCCGCCAACATTATCTGACATGGAAGGCATAATAGCTGAATAGACTGTCATACAATATCAAAAGCATTCTGAACTATGTATAGTCTATATGTATCTATCAGTGTGCTTTCTTTTTGAATGTAGAAAGCATTATCATCACTACATAATCAATTGCCGAGAGCAAGAACTTTCAGCATTATTTGAGATTTTGTATCACAATGGATACCACACAATTGATTCTGTGTTTGTTGATCGGTATGCTCTTGCTATGTGTTTATTTGTCATGCTCTGTTTCCCCCCATTTTCCTCACTCTTTGAATTTCTTTTCATATCAATTATACAATTTGCAATGCATGTAGGCCACATAGAATCTTTTTCTTTCTAGTACCTTACAATTATGTCCATAACAGATTTGTTTTCTTTCTGGAATATACATGTATGTGATATTGTTAATGTTTTCTACTCATTCTTAGCTTTTCTTTCCTTCTTTTTTCTTTCTTCCTCTGTCTCATGTATATCTTCTTTCTGATTTACATTATATTTATTGTAAATGATTGTCATTGATGTTATAAGTGCTATGTGCTTTGTATTGAGTGCAAAAGGCTGCTTTATAAATGACTACTGTAAATGTAAGAAACATGGGATGTATCGTAATTTTTTAAAATGGAGATGAAAATTTCAAAAGTTGGTGCAATGATTTCATCTCAGTCACAGAATTATTTTTCAGATCTTTTGTGGAAATGAGAATGAAATGCATATTTAGAATACAAATCAGATGAAATTATTTTTATATGCAACTCCAAGAAATTTTGTTTAAATTGTCATGCTTTCCTGTTATTACTACAATTTTTAGTAAACTGTCTGGGAAAGAAAATTGATTTATTTTTGCAGAAGTTGTCAATCTTGTGAAATTTGGGGCCAGAAAGGGTACTGCATCTGAACTGCTCACACAGAAGAGTAAGAAAGTGTTACAGATTTCTTGAGAATATTGAACAAATTACACCTACATAATTATATAGGATTAGGATATGAAAGTAGAGTGTTATTTGATATGCAAGAGTTTGAAAGTGCCTAGCATGCGAATTAGCAATGGATATGTCAAAAGTAAAAGGTAATATGTTGACTGCCTGGTGACTACCGTATTTAAGGAACCTTTTTAGTAGAAGTTAGTGCAAGGGTGGATTATATCCTGATTATAATTAAAGTCGACTTTACGTCATGCACAGTTTTGGCCACACACAGGTATACATTTAACAAACACTAACATGTAAGTAGATCAGTGACTAAAGTATAAGTCATTCATAAAAAGGACAACATTCAAAGTGGACCCCCAGAGAATTGGAAATAGCCCCCCCCCCCCCCCCCCAAAAAAAAATAATAATAATAATAATAATAATAATAATAATTTTAAAAAAATGGCATGGGGGCTCCTTTTTTCTTTAAAATTATAAAATATCCCCCAAAGAAAAAATAATAATTTAAGGGGTGGTTTCACAGACTTACAGGTTCCTTCTCTTTGAATGAACTAATTGACACCTTATATGGAATTACTCTTCTTTTAAACAAGTTTTTAAGTAGTCATAGGTTGTTTTTTTGTTTGGGGGGGGGGGGGGAATAAATCTATTTTTTATCAAACTTAGTGCCTGCATTTGCCAATTGAATTATTTTTCAAATACATGTATATGAATTGTGTCAATCATAAATAAACATATTTGTATAATTTGTGGTCTTTTTATGCAAGTAATTTTCTATTTAATTGAAATAAAGATGTATATGTATCTATTTAGCTGCAAATAATATGTGATGTATATGCTATGAAAAAACAACAACATATCATTGAGATATAAACATATTTTTCACTTTTATCAATATATTAGCTATAGCAGAATTGTTTCTTTTCTTGCCCCTTAATAGATAGTTTGCCAGACATGTAGAATTTGCCTCAGATTTTTATTACACAGCTGTTAGTTGTATTGCCAAATTGACAAATTGTAGATACTTTGATATTATATTAAGACAAGAAAATAAATATATTTATATAATAGCTTGTTACTTATTTTTGTTGTTGATTTGTGCCTATCAAGGCACATGTAGCACAATAGCCAGTTTTCCTGATTTAAAGATAAAGTTGGGTTCTGGTTCATTTTGAAAGAAACTGTCTAAAAGCAATTAGGAATGGTTGATCATATCTACATATTAAGAAATGCAGTATAATATGAGGTTTTGGAATCATCTCAATGATAAGAAATTGACCCATTCTCGCTGAAAAGCTCTTGCGCTGGGCACAGAAATGGGTTTATGGGACTGCACACACATGTGGCATAAATTGTCAGCCCGAACACTTCAGCTTTTTTCCATGATATTTTGAATATGAGGGCATTTGAGCAGTTATGATGTTTTCCTGAACTGACATGAAGGGAACGAGAAAGCGAACAAACTTATTTTTCACCTTTCCCAGCACTCAACCTTATCTTTAAGCAAGTTTGCGGAAGAAAGCCTTTAGTGTCATTTTAAACCCAATAAGAATACATGTACATAGAGTTTGTAATATCATTGTCACTTGTTGATCAAGTTCATGGAAGAAGGTGGTTGCCAAGATTTTGTTAAAAATATGAAAATTGCATGAGTTTGTCCAGTGTGTCATTTCATAATTATGTTATGATAAGCATAATGGCTTCAAAGAATAAGAAGACCTTTTATAGCAATTTCATTATACATATATTCAATTCTTATAAGCTGCAGCAATTAATGGTCAAATTAAGAACTGCATTATTTGATTTTGGGGCATTGAATATCAATTATGCTATTTTCATGTTTATCATGTATATATATTTTTGATTTTTTTATCCCACCTTAGTAAACAGAGGTGATATTTTTGAGTGCAGTACATTTTAATAAAACCATGCTTTGGGTGTCTCTTATGTGCAATTCCTTTTTCTGAATTCATAAAACTGTTAGCAGAAGGCGCAGGATGACCGGATTCTCCTGGCAAATTGACAAGTTTACTCATGAATTCAAACTTCAATAGTTCAGAAGCTCTTGAAATGAACTATTTAGTTTACCTGCATCTTTATGGCTTGGCTGGAATCCAAATTGCACATACATGTAGCTGTTGATATGTCAGGCACACATCTGGAAAGGTTACAGTTTTATCAAGAACAAGTGTTTTGAAAATTGTACAATTATGAATTCATTAGTAAACTGGTTGAAAATGCTGGGGTTTATAGCGTTTATTTTATTGTAAGAATTCTTTAGTTTGTTGGTTGGCTTTATTTAAAAAAATCATGTTCTTCCCTTCTTCAAATTATTTTTAAAAAATGAAAGGATGGAGTATATCAGTGGTGTATACAGTGTTCTGGGTCTGTGTAGCAGACTACATCACTAATGATCATCTGTGACGTAAACAACATATACTGTATTAAAGGTCTGGGGCAGTATTGTGAACACATTTTACTTTTTGAATAGAAAATCAGCTTTAAAATATTTAAATTGGCAAATTTTTGTAGCATTTTGTAATTTACATTCATACAGATCGATTACTATACATTCTTTATTTTGTTTTAAGGATGGAAGAGTGAAAGAAAAATATAATTGGTGCCAATTTGACGAGGTAAATCAGTTGTGTTTTCATTTAAAATAAATTGAAATGCACCCAAATATTATCTTTTCATTGATGCAGTTTGTTCTCAATGATTTATTCATTTATTTTAAATATTTTGGTGAAAAATGTGCAGACGTAACTTGTCAAAATTCACACACCTCTGGTTCTCATTTTTTCAGAATATTGCCTGTGGACAGATTGTCTAGCAATGAATGGGGCAGAACATTTTTAAATGCACTTCATATTTTAAGTTTTGTAACTCAAAGAAT
Organism: Heliocidaris erythrogramma; assembly: GCA_025617745.1. Lineage (NCBI taxonomy): Eukaryota > Metazoa > Echinodermata > Echinoidea > Camarodonta > Echinometridae > Heliocidaris > Heliocidaris erythrogramma. Next base: position 18,081,276 of record CM046873.1, on the reverse strand, counting down.
GAGTATTACGTGTACAATGTACCATGTATGTTATTTTATCACCTGTCATTTAGTTTGAGCCAAACTTGATACATTTTTTACTTTGGATAGAAGTGATAGGAACTTTGAACAAATTGTGATTATAATTATGAACTAGCGACACCACCTCACTAACTAGACCACTGGATGAATAAATATTTGTTTTATTATAAACAAATGCTTTGAATGTTTTACATTGGAAATTCTTCATTTCATATTTGATCAACTTGCTATTTTGTACCTTCTCTCCTCTGAGCCTGCTTTTCTTTATCTCCCTCTCGCCCTCCCTCTCTCCCTCCTTCCCCCTCTCTCCCTCCTTTCCCTCTCTCCCTCCTTCCCCCTCTCTCCCTCCTTCCTCCTCCTCTCCCCTCCTCCTCTCCCCCCTCCCCCTCTCTCCCCTTCCTCTCTGCCTCTTCCCTCTCTGCCTCTTCCCTTTTTCTTCTCCTTGTACATGTATCCATGTATCACCCCTTTCTTTTCTATACCTATATTATAATTCCATCTCTCTGCTTCCTCTTAACCTCCCATTCCTTCTTTCTTTCCTCTCTCTATTTATATTTCTCCTTTCCTTTCTGCATCTCTCTCTCTCCCCTTTTTGCCTCCCCCTATGACCCTATCCCTTCAGCACTCTGTTTTTTTCTCCCCTCTCTAGTTACCTCTTCATTCTTTCTTACCAAACTGATTAATGCTCACACTAAAAGTCAAACAGCTACACATAGAAACTATACTTCTATTTCTTTGTTGTCAAGTCACAATCAAATAAGTATGATAAACTATCATTAGACATCCAAATCACAACCTAAAACACTTCTAATTCATTTTCTCTCCTCCCAATAGTCTAGAACAAAAGAATAAAAACCAATGCGTCGGTGAATCGAGTTCTCACGGCAATTGGTGATTAACGGCAATGTGCCACTTAAAATAAATCCAACTTTCGATACGTACACAGTGATGTAATGTCCATCGTCGGCTCTAATGTAGTATTAATTGATTTCTCATTGGCCATTAATCAAAGTGTGTAATTCCTGCAGGAAGTGGGCATTGAAGGAATTTCCCTCGTGAGTGGATATAGAATGGCTTCTCAAGATCCTACATCTACGACCCAATGACAAACAAGCTTTTTGCTGCCGATAAAAGATGACTTCTGATTGGTCGATGTAAAATTGCAGCCTCGATACATTCTATAGCTTTATTATCAACTATCAAATTCCATTTTAACTGTATGTAATATAAATAAGTATATGCTTCATAAGGTTTACACCTTATACATGTACAAACACCCCATACCCCCCGCCACCCCACCATGCTTGAAATAGTTTCATAACAATAGGACATTGTAGATATAACGTGTTAAGTTCTTTAGTACAGATGCAGTTTATGTCAGCAAAGACTTCACATAAAACAAAACGTGCTTAAACGAGTAGATGTAAAATAACACAGCTCTTGATCTACATATCGTTGCTGATTTTACGAACCGGCATACAAATTCTAGCAGAGATTACACCAAAATACTGCGTTTCTATTTTTTAATATCCAATGCATATGAAAGAAAATACTCCACTCTCATCACCTGTTTAATTCTACGATGATTTGAGTGAAAGTACGGTATTCAAGTTAGCATTTTAAACAGACAAAGTCTTACGATTATCTCAGAAACAGGTTTTTCACGCTGTGAGGTTTCCTATGACGGTTCGCAAAATCAGTGACAATATGTGTCAGAAAAAAAAAATTATGACCTAAAAAATTGGATCATCAAATCCAATAAGTCAGTTCGTAATTTGTAGACGGTACAAATTCCCCCGATTTGTACACGCACCCGCATCTGTTTTGGTGGATGCGCTACTTGTTTAACAACTAAAATCACATCAGTGTTTGCATCATGGTGTGCACTCGTTGACAGCAAATGACCTCTATAGGTCATTTGTATCTGGTACAAATGACCTTTGTTTGCTTATTATCAGGAGATATCAGAAGCTTTCCATCATCCTATTGTTTTTATGGTGGAAAAGTGTCAGCGGTGATTACAAATAAACTCTCCCAAATAAACAAGATAAGAGTCATAAACTGAACGATCCCTGAAATTTGTGTACAAATCTTGATTAGGTATTTTAAATTTAAAACTACATACATGTACATTTTGGAATGGTGTTTTAAAGCTACATGTGCCCACACCAAACCATCCATACGCATCGATGCCACACGATTAATAGACACACAGTGGAATCAGAGCCTCAAATTAGGATCGACAGAAGTAACTTCAGTACTTATATCAATATATCATAATCTACGTAACCACACACCTATAATTAACAAGGAAAAATCCAGACTATGATAAATATGATTGTTTGACTGTTCTTTCACAAGATGATTAAATCGTTCAGTGCCATAGACAGTTTCAGCTAGCCCAATATTTATTATTATTATTATCATCATCATCATTATCATTATCATTATCATCATCATCATTATTATTACTATTATAATAATTATTATTATGTATTTGGCGTCGCCTGTGCCTGGGAGGGGAAAAGCGAACTGAATCACTGTAACCCGTAGGTCACTCCTGATGTAACTGATTGGGATGTGCAGGTGTACCACTACACCGGCGTTTCCCCCTAACTCTTATTCAAATAGTGCAGTGGGTTTTTAACGTGCAAAGGTGGCGACTTTCCTCTACACGGGGCCTCCATTTAATGGATTATACAAAGAAAATGACTATGACGAATAATAACATGCACTGTGATTGAGAACCTGACTCACAAAGTGGCATTTGAGATACTTCTTTGAAAACTCGGTGGCACTGTATAGGTTAAAGCCATTGCACACGACCTGGTCACAATGAGTCAATGACAAACGGAAACTTGTCAGGTGAATATTTGTCCTTCAACTCCTCGTCAAAAATGTTGTTACTTCCTTTTAGCTCTCCCCTGTGATAATGATAATACTTCCCTTGGCTCTCATTTATCCATACCACTGATCTTCAAAAGGCCAAGCTCAGTAATAGCAAGGGTTAAATCAATAAGGAAATACAGCGTTATCAAATTCATCTCGTGGCCACAATGTTACTTCCTTTTAGCTCTCAATTATCAATACCAAATTACCAATGATCTTCAAAAGGCCAAGTTTAGGTATAACAAGGGTAAGAACAACAAGTAAACACAGCTCATATCTTGGTCAAAGTGCTATTTACTTCCTTTTTGCCCTCATTTATCAATACCAAATTACCAATGATCTTCAAAAGGCCAAGTTTAGGTATAACAAGGGTAAGAACAACAAGTAAACACAGCGTGATCAAGCTCATATCTTGATCAAAATGCTATTTACTTCCTTTTTGCTCTTATCAATATCGTGATCTTCAAAAGACCAAGTTCAGTAATAACAAGTGTCATTGGAATAACAATATAGAGTGTGATCAAGTGCATCTTTGGCAATTCACTTTAAATCAACCTCCTAAAGAAAATGTCACAGTGACTGCAATAACAAAACAAAACAAAACAAAAAGGAATTTACATGGTGACCAAGTGCTTTCACTTTGTACTTTATGCTAGAAGAAACTAATACATCTGTATGAATAAGTTAAACTTAATAAAAATGTACTCATTACCTAAAATCCATGGAAATGAAAGAAATTTCATAACTTCATTTTGTGCAATTGCAAATACTACACATGGGTTTTAAACATAGATGTACAACATAGAAGCATATTGGTATAAGTAAGTATAAGTACTTTTTTCTTCTTGTTGTGGTTCATCTACTTCATGTCCTTGTCTTTCTTCTGTGAGAGGTTGATCTTGTCACCCATACTCAGAGCCATACCCTAAAAATAACAAAGAAACAGCAAAACGTTTAGGAAACATAGAATCTTTAAGGAAAAACATGTGAAATATAATAATGGCCACTTATATAGCGCTCATATCCGTCACGCAGTGACGCTCATGACGTTTAGACGTTATTACCCTGGTTATAGCCGAGCCGCCAAAGTAACTAGCGCTCAAGCATATCAGGTACCCATTTACACCTGGGTGGAGAGTGGCAAATGTAGATTAGAGTCTTGCCAAAGGACGTTAGTTTGAACCCCGTACCTTGCGATCTACAGTCCGGGGACTTATCGACTAGAGCACAACACCATATCATATATTACTATTTTATTATCTTTAAGAAGATACACGCCTGTATGGAGAGGTTGGAAATTCACCATTACAGTCTGAATCGTATGTAATGTCCTTGGACAAGGTTTCGTATCGACAGCTGTCATTTCCCTTCCAGGGCCCTGTTTCATAAAACTTGTTATCAATAACAAGTTACAATAACTGTTATAAGCTACTGAAATGCTTGAATCTGATTGGCTGAGAGCGAATTTGTCATAGAAAAGAGGCAGTTGTTATTGATGACAAGTTTTATGAAACAGGGCCCAGATCAATTAGAATCAGACTAAATCACAAAAAGCATAACATATACATGTATACAGTAATGCCTAAAATCACAAGGAAGTGCAGAAAGATCATGTTTTCACTTGGAAAGAGACAGAAAAATGCTTAATTTGTAATCTAAATATTTGACAAGGAATACAGCACCAAAAGGAAAATAACTTTGATCGCAGCCAGTGATCTGAATTATTTTTGCTCTTTTGCCCATTACTCCACTTCAGAGAGAGAGAGAGAGGAGATAAAATACTGGAAGCTTAAAAATGCATTCCAAGAGGTATATCAAATGCTGTTAACAAATTACGAGAAGACACAAATTAAGTTAGCTGGCTCTACGAAGATATACAGTGAGCACCTTGCTATTCATGAACTGAAATCCAATAACTATGAGCAAGGCTTGCGGTTAGACCACATATCTTTCAAGAGTGGTTGGGGGCTCTAATAAAGGCCCACTCATGCTCAACGTTTCAATATGTTGTACTTATCGTCTTCAGGATGAAGACAATCACCTAATCACTCTTGATTGCGGTGTAACCACAAGCCTCTCTTCCCCATGGACATCTTCAAAGATTACATGAAATCACATAAATAAACAGTTTTTGGAGCACTACATACTGTAAATGGGTTTAAACAAAATTCCACAGACCTGTTGAAATCAATTAAACTTGAATAAAGGTGAAAAAGAAGAAAAGAACTAAATGTTCCTGCAAGAAACCCACCTGACTCTTAGCTCTGATCCTCACATGGCCAGTAACGGAAGCGTTGGGTTCGGAGGAGGCCGGCTTCTCAATGCTCACATTAGCCAGGGCGTCCTCACCAAAGATGGAACGGGCGTAGAGATTAGCAGCCATGAATCCGCACTCGCCAGAAAGACCCTTGCAGAATTAGAAAGTTATAAAGATATGTGTTACTGTGCAATAGTTCATATGATATGCGCTAAGTCTAATGGCAAAGAAATAGGAAGCATGCTAATTAAACATCACTTGATCACACATATGTTACATGAAGTAAAAGAAGTATACTTTTTAAAAATTCAACTGCATGTTACGAGTTATCTTTAAACCTAAATGATGTGGTGCATCTTAAAATGCTTGCGCTTATCTCTGTTTCTCTCTCTTTCACTCAAAGAACTTATCCATGAGATATGATTAATGTAGGCTTATGCCTAGGTGTTACAACTACTCAAGCTTTATGAGCTTATGTTGCATTACCTTTGTGTGTTCATTATGTATACTCTGGCTCAATGTACTCTATTTTGTATCTGCTGTTATCTGTATTATGATATTATGAACAAGCATGAATACATAAACAAAGAAAGAGTAATTAATACAGGTGACAACACTACAGTAGAAGACCCAGTAGTTGAGCCTTTTCATGATGATGATTTTAGTGAATTGTCTGCAAAGAAGAATATTCTCCTACAAATACTGTCTTCTCCTAATGAGTACTGTCCAAGAAATCCAAGTGTTTAGTTGCAAACCCTGTTTAACCCTCTCGTTACCACAAGACTAAAATGCTATTCACGTTGTACATAGTGTTGTTGACTTTGGTCCTGACAGGGTTAAACCAGGAAACAGTTCTTACTTTAAGAATTACAGTAAACCTTGCATAACTCAAAGTCGCATAAGTCGAAACTTTCTTTAAGTCAAATCAATTTTTTTTTTACCGAACTATGCAAAACATGCGTTATCTACATTCCTAAGTCGAATTTTGCATAAGTCGAACAATTTTGTTGTGGTCCCAACAGATTCGACTTATGCAAAGTTAACTGTACATAGCATTCAAGTGGTGCCATTTGGGGACAATGGAGTTAATTTGTAACAAACTTAACCAGGGAAATAACAGATTGAATAGTGAAATATCTTACCTTCTCTGGTGTCAGGCATCTCATGTTGGTAGATGAAATCAGATGCTTCAAGTATTCACGAAGGTCATAAATGTTGGTGTTGACTGTAACCTACAACATGAATTCACACATGAAAGAATATATGTCATATAAATACATTTGTATGGAACAGAATTCAATCAATTCTTACACTTGACCACACATGCACTTGCCAAACTCCGACAGCGAAAAAGTAGAAATATCTTGAGGGAAAATGACGAATACAATGTACTTTTTATGATTTTTACGCAGGTTTTCAGAAAAAAAGACAAAAATCTAGTGTTGATAACACGAGTGTGAAAGTAAAAGATTAGGAATCATTCGTTCAAAATAGGAATGGTTGGCAGCTATGCATTTCTATGGCAAGAATAAACATTAATTAGTGACAGTAACTGAAGTTGTACAAATGGATGGAATAACAAGATTTCGTCTGAAAATTGTACAAAGCATAAAGATGTAGTGAACATAATTATGTGACCTCTTCAGCTTAGAAAAAACACAATCAAGACTTTACAATCAAAGCAGAAAGAAGCAAGAGAATTCTCCATCAAGTTACCACTAAAAGGGCTGCGGAAGAAGAGAGAAGGGAAGCGGGCAGCAGAATTAGCCCCCGATCCTTAGTGTTTTTTGTAACAAGTTCTGTTTTACCCAATAATCAACCTTTCAGAAATGCTTCATGACAGTTTCTTTCAAAATGCAATTCTGCATGTAGCACTGGTACTCAACATATCCTCTTATCTGGGGTAATTTTTTTTTCTTCCATGGAGTAGCAGGACAGAAGCATGCATATTATTCAAATATAGTGAAAACCTGTATATAGAGACCGCTCAAAGGAGACAATAAAAGTGGTCTTTATGAGCAGGTTATACCTTGTTCTCCCACTCAAACTCAGCCCACATAGTTCTAAACTCAGCGTCGGTACATGTCGCAGGAACGATGTAGTCCATGATGTCGATGTGTATGTCGTTGAGGACTACAACACTGCGGTCGCTCTGAGAACCAGACACATCGTATACTGCACACACAAAAAAAAACACAAGATGGGAATTCAGTTACATGTATTCATATGGACAAACGATATCATAGCGTAATGGATACTTGCAGATGTTGGAGAATTATAGGAAGCTGTTACAATGTTTTTATCATTACGTATCATATGAAAGCTATTGCAGGAAACCCTGTTTCACCAGAATTGACAGTCCTATGCAAAATAGCTTCTTCCCAAGCAGACTAAAGTACTATAAAAAGGCATTCAGCATTTTCCACTATGCGACTGTACCAAGGTTTCCTTGATCAAATCATCACTTTCCCCATATCGAATCATCGCTTTCCCACAGTCTCAAGAGTTCCTACTGCATAACATTACACAGATACATGTAGCAGGGAGAAAGGTGACCTATCTCTATATAAAGAAGCTACATGTATTTACGACAAAAGTCAAACAGTATATTGCTCATTTTAGCCCTCTCGCATTTCAATGTACGCTTAAAGAAGGAGATATCAATTTCCTCTCCATTGAAATAAAAATGAAACTTCATGCAAATACCATTCTATGTATTTTAGCTTTATTTCCACAGATGAGCCTGATCGGTTAAGAGTAAGCATTATGTCCGTTGGTGAAATTGAATATTTGATGGATTATAATTTTAGTAGACAACCATGGCAACCAAATTTTATCAAATTTCGCCTCCTTCAGTGATGCCCTACACAATGAAACATAGAGTGGCTCTCTTCAATTAAATACTTATTTTCTACAGGCCTTCAAACTTTCAAAATTTAACTGATCAGGCTCAGGTGAATTTAGATAACAACTCACCAATGTTTCCAAAGATGATGCCATTCTCGGTGGATGCCACCTTGATGTTAGCTTTGATGTTACAGAAGTCATGAGGAGCTAGCGTCATCGGCTGAGGCTTCTCAACAAGCTTTAGATCACCTGGGAGAAAAGAAAGAGAGAGAGTGAATAAATGTTCAAAGTAGAAAAGGCATTTACTCCAATCATATTGACTCATAACATTTACAAGCTTACGTCAATAAGCCACTTCGGAGATGCAATCTGAGCATGAGCAGATAAAGGTCATCTGTACAAAATTCTAAAACCCACTGACACTAATATTCGATATGTGCTCATGAATGTCATGTAATCATTATTCAATTATGCACTAATGGTGCATTCCATGATATCCAGGTGGAAGTATTCTTTATAAAGGGGGAAACAAAAGCTATTCATGAGGCACCTCTATCACTCCCAGAGTTATTTTTCTGAAGTGCACATAAAGGGACCCTCCATGTCTAAAATATAAATATAAAATATAAATATGGATATTTGGGGTCATTTGTACCATGCGCTAACCCCGAACTGGCTTATTACCTTTGGCCTTTTACATGCCAGAATCTGAGTTATAAGAGAAAAGGGTGATCGTCATAATAGAAGAAACATTTCCTAAGAAGTAACACATTGGACAGTTATGTACTCAATAATCTCTCACTGTTGAAATCCTACATCTAAGGAATTAATCTTGTAGCTCTACACACATTGGCCCGAGTTCACGAAAAAGGTTTATCTAACCCATGGTTTAAACCTCAATAAGTGTGGTCCTTATGTCCAATGTTATGTTAGTAACGCGCTTAAATATGCTTATTTACACATATTTTAGTCCCCATCGGAGGTTTAACCATGGTTTAAGAAAACCTTTTTTTGTGAAATCGGGCCAATGAGCCAAAATAACTACATTTGAAATTTCTATCTTTCCTTAGGCTCCCCCCACGATAAATAGAACAGCAGAAATACATGCACACTTCTTTCAAATTTCCTCACGTGCAACAATTAACAAAAAGAGTATGAAATACGAAAATACAAAGGTAAGAAACATGGGACAAAATAGTATAGGTGATGCACGCAATTTATTTCGAACAGGAGAAAGATGAAAATACGGGAGCTTCCTGTAACTTACCGAGTGTTGCCAATTCAAGAGAGCAGTTCTGAAGGACATCTGCTGTCTGGTTGACGATGAGGACATCAAGAACGATGTCGTACTGGTTGATGTTGATGTAAGCCTCAGCATAGACTGGGTCTGAGAAGCCAGTCAGTTGGGTGACCTACATGGAATAGATTGGGAATTCACCTTTACCCCTTTTATTATCACAAACACTATTATCATGATAATGGGGTTCACCATAATATCAACCGATCCTCCATGCTCCCAGTGTCATCATCATCATCATCATCATCATCATCATCATCAGCACCATCATCATCAACATCACCATCACGACCATGATCATCGCCACCACCATCAATAACACAACTCATCCTCACCATCACCATCACCATCACCATCACCATCACCACCATCATCATCATCACCACCACCACCACCACCACCACCACCACCACCACCACCATCATCATCATCATCATCACCATCACCATCATCATCACCACCACCACCATCATCACCATCACCACTATCACCATCACCATCACCATCACCATCACCATCACCATCACCATCACCATCACCATCACCATCACCAACACCAACATCATCATCACCAACATCATCATCATCACCATCACCATCACCATCACCAACATCATCATCACCATCAATAACACAACTACAACCACCATCATTATTTCCTAACCTTGCTGAGTTTAGATGCCGACAGATCAGCAAACTCTTTCTTAGCTGGTGTTCCCATAGTAGCTAGAGTCAAGCTCAGTGTTAGCTGATCCTCTGTGCCCCCAGTGTCAGCCTTGGCAAGAAGCTGCAGGAAATTGATGGGATCATCCGCCTGGATGCTACTGACCTTCTTGTCAAACAGACCCTAGAGAAATGAGAGCAAAGTTGGAATTATACAAAACTGTGAGATGAAAGACCATATTTTCCATTTGATGGCCCAAAACTGTAGATTTGGGTGGGGTTCTACATTCCCTTTTCTTCATACAATGTCAGGAATAAACTTCTGAGGATCACAGTGCACCATACCCTTTTTTTTGTTTTTTTTTTGTTTTGGGGTTTTTGTTTTTGTTTTGTTTTGTTTGTTTTGTTTTTTTTTTGTTTTTTTTTTTTTGGGGGGGGGGGGTGTCATTTTGGAGCATGAATGGCCATAAATTAAATACTATTTTTCTTGGCATAATGCAGGCTTTCCAAAAAAAAACAATGCAGGATAGAGGTCTACTGCTTATTGTATGAAAAATGATTTGGAGTTGAGCCCCCTTTTGCTGGGTATTATTTCACTTCAATATCGAACAAACATTTAATGCAATACGCATCATATTAACTTTTCAACTGATCTCTCTTCTTCCAACTTTTTCAAAACGTCAGTGAGGATGAGAATGGCACTGACAAATGACTTGAGAGAGCAGAACATTCTCTTTAAAAAAATTCAGATTTGAGAATACTTTGCTGCGAACAAGAAAACAGTCATCACACCTTTTCAGAAGATTTGTTCTCCCGCTGTTTGGCTTGGAGCATGGCATGAAGGGCGTTACGGCACTCACTGTTGAAGATGTTGCTGATTAGAGAATGACGCTCAGCCAAGACCTTGAGGCAGGTGGAGATGCGATCAACATCGTCGTTGGTGATGTTCTGTTAAAATCGAAATAAGAGGAATTGACATTAATTTTTCTGTTTTTGTATAATTGCTACTGAAAGATGACTACTAAAAAAGCCATTTTCAATAGGTATTCAAAAAATGAGAATGACTGATTTGCCCAAAAATGTTCAGAGTATGTCATTAACTTCATGCCCCTCCTCCCCCCCCCCCCCCAAAAAAAAAAAAGAAAGATTAAGAGTGATAAATGATAATCAGTGATGAAACCAGTCTTCAGATCATTTTTATTTTTTGTTATTTTGTATTTCCATTTTGGTATTTCAGTACACGTTGAGACTTGCCATAAAATTTCATATCATGTCAAACATTAGATGCAACAGACCCGTCCGTTTCCATCATATAAAACATCTCGACCAAGTTCGGTATATGTTAGCTTTGAAAGGAACCCTAGACAATGTAATAAACTTGCTGAAAGCAGTTTCATTTGATATGAACTTCTATTGGTATTCAACCGAAGTATGGCAAAGTATTGTAATCAACAATTCACTTCTTGTACTTTCATTGTACAAGTAATGTCTAGGATTCCCGAGATACTTTTTGTTTTCTTTCAGTCATTCCCGTGATACTTACCGTCTTGGCAAGACCCGACTTTCCAAGGTGAATAATGGTAGCCATGATCAACATAGACTCAGCAAGGAATCTCTGTATCAAAGACATCAAAGATAGATAAGAACGTTGGATTTCAAATTTCCATTCATAACAAGCATCAAAATTAATTAAGTTAACTCTGAGACTCCCCCCCCCCAAAAAAAAAAGAAAATTGGGTATTTATTTGGTTAAACAAAGGAGGTACACAAGGAAAGCTTAAAAGAGTGACATGAATGCAAAAAGGTAACAACTCACAATGTTTCTTTCGGTCCCTAGAGGGACTAGACATTACAGAGAAAGCTTGGAATGAGGTAAGGATGTTAAAAGGTCACATCTTATATTCTGTTCTTTTGGTCCTTGGACAGTTGTAGATATGGCAGAGGAAGATTGATAAAAGTTATGACTGCTAAAAGGGCACAACTTACATTCTGTTTCTTTTGATCTTTAGAGAGGTCCAGATAGCGGAGAGAAAGCTTGGTAAGGACTGTAGCCAGACACGCACCCACAAAGAAATCACCGTCCATCAGGAAACCGCGAAGGGCAGGTCTGCAGGAGAGACATGCAAACCAACAAAAATAAGACTACTTTGAGAGTAGCTTAAATTGCTAAACAATACGTGGTATAGTGCTTCATTACCTTAACTCCCGATCAAAGGGTTGAGAGTTCGAATCCCAGCCCGGACACTAATGTCCTTTGGCAAGACATTAATCCACTTTTGCCACTCTCAACCCAGGTGTAAAGAGGTAGCCGATATGCTAGAGTGCTACATATTTGGTCACTCAGCTTTGACCGGGGTAATAATGTTGGAGTACCATGAGCGTCACTTACGGACAGACCTGAACGCTATATACTAAGAAGCCACCATTATTATTATTAATATTATCATCATCATTATTATTATTATGTAGAGTAGAGGATAGATAGAAGTTCAGTTTAGACACAATAATACATTATTTCTTTGTCTTTAATCTCTTGTGCCATGACTAGGCTTATCTATCTTCTATTTGATAAGACAACAACAACATCCTACATGAACACCATGCAACAGAAGAGGGATTTAGGGCTTTTGCTACCACTTACTGGTGGGTTGGTCTTGGGATATGGTGAGCTCTCTGTCTCCACCTACAACCTACTCTGATGGACCCCAGTTCAAAACTGAGTTGCGTCTTTTCGATGGCGACGTTAAAGGTCGGTCCCTTGACTTAAATAATTGGATTTGATTAATACACGTTGGTAAGAACCGAATTGCGTTTGAAGTGATGGTTTACCTTTGTTCCTCTTTTTTAGTGCTCACAACGCTGAGGGCGCTCTGCGTGGCATACGTTCCCATCTCTGTCACTAGACGCTTGGACGCAGATACCTGAACGTTCTCCTCTGTAATAAAGCAAAACATAATGCTTTCAGTTATACTGGATTAATGTATAGCTCAATATAACTGACTAGGAGTCATGTCGGCTCAGAGGTAAACCAGAGGTCTCGTAAAAGGACTTTGAGCCATATGTCCCTTGGCTGCTTATCTACAAGCTTACATTTGCAGCTTCGCATTCAGGAAGGAGAGAAATACTATGATTACCTTGCGTTTCTTCCCCTGCAGCCTTCTTCATGTTATCATCAACATTTGGGATCTCTCCTAGCCTAGGTCTCTCCTCAGGGACCTAAGTCATCATCATCATCATCATCATCATCATCATCATCATCATCATCATCACCATTATCATCACCATCTTCATCATATTCATATTCATCCTCCTCCTCCTTCTCCTTACCTTGTGTATCTTCCCCTGCGGCCTTTTTTATCTCATCATCGACGATTGGGATCTCTCCTAGCAGGTTGCGTACCTCGGTCATCAAGCTCTGGATGTCTTCTATAGTGGTGCAGTACTCGCCAAGGATCCATAGGGCTGCACGATGGATCCTACGAAATCATAACATGAAAAGGCATAGATGAAGTACCTCCACAAAAAACAGTTTAAAGGGAGGCACCGCTCGATATCCATGTACGTTCAATTTCATTCGCTTGCCCCTATTGCAAGGCCGTGCATAACAACAATCTTGGAGCAGCGAACAAAATGGCCTTCGAGGGTGGGGTAGTTTGTCAGTTGGGTTGCTCAGTTCGTCTTTCTGCAATTGCGTGCTCGTTTACCGAAGACGTATGGAGATTCCTGAATATTACCCGAGCCGGGCCAAGCTCCAAAACAACGCGATTGGCGACTTTTCGGTCCCTTTAACAGAACATTGCAACAAGCCTTTCTCAATCAATGACTTTCATTAATTTTTGGACATTTTCATCTTGGAAGGGAGAAACACTACATAAAAAAAATATCCTAAATCACTTCTTTCATATTCATATCAACCAAGTAGCCTATTCTTCACTGACCACTTGATAAATACCGCCTACAATAAACGATACTCCAGTTACATAATCAGGAGCTTCAAAACTGTTACACTGAAGCTATTCAGAGCTTCTCTCACTGTTGCCACACTGTACGTACCCATTGTCATCAGTTTGCATTCTGATTGCTAATGAGTTGAAGACAACTTGCTGAGGAGCTACAACAAAGTGGCTAATGAGTGAGTTGATATAGGATTGTTGTAGAGCTGATAGAATGTTGCTGTTTTTTCAGACAACTATCCTCCCTCAGAATCCTACCCAACCCCCCTGGACAACTAGCCCCTGAAAAACTAGCCATAAGAGGATAGCCCCACGACAATAAGCCAATTCCTAATTAGTACATGGTGCAAATGACTCTGAAATGAAACCAATTCACGCATCTGTTTTGGCGGACGCGCTACTTGTTAAACAATTCAAATCATACCGGTGCGCGCACTATTAAAGCGCATAAAGGTCAATTATACTCGTACGAAAGACCTTTATCTGCGCAGCATGCGCAAATTGTAATTACGAACTGGCTTATTAGCCCATAATCTAATTACCCTCAAGGTACATGCAATTGACAAAGGGTAGGTAGGGTAATTTTTATAAGGCAGTAGAGGTCTGTGGATAGTTGTCCTGGGGGTACTTGTCATAAGGCGTAGTTGTTCCTGCAGTAGTTGTCCTGATATGACAGTTGCTCTGTAGGTGCTATGTAATAATAATAATAATATTGGATATTTATATAGCGCTCATATCCACCAATGGTGCTCAAGACACTCCAATATTACCCTGGCTTTAGCCCAGCTGCCCTATAAGGCGCTGAAAGCATTCAAGGAATAAATTCCTACCAGGTACCCATTTACTACACCTGGGTGGAGAGTGGCAAATGTAGATTAATGTCTTGCCAAAGGACATTATTGTAATGGGTACCAAGTTACTCACTTGACAGCCTTGATGGTAGGGAAGACCTCGAGCAGCTTACTGATGACCAGAGGCTTCAGCTGCTCAAAGCGCTCAATAGCTTCACGGACGAAGACCAGAACGTCGGCCGCTGCTAACTCATTCGTATCACTCAAGAACTCCATCAGCTGTGATAAGAATGAATAACAAATTTGGTGTTTAAAAACACGTGGGTCTCATGCAGTCATTTAAAAATGGATAACAAACTCTAGTGAATGTCCAAAATGGTAGTAAGTTCTGCATCATCCACTAGAACATCCATACATGATAATCACAAATGATATATTAAACAGTATTCCCGAAGTCAAAAACCTCTAAGACATGTAGGAATAAATTATGAAGTGGAAACCTTGGTTTCAGCCATAAAATGTACTAATATATGATATAATAAAGGCTATGCATGACCAAAATTAACTAAGTGTTTGAATTACAAACGTAAGAGTCCTAAATCTACACCATGCTGGGATCCTTAAGTGTTTTACAGCTATATAGGATATACTCCAATGTGCTTTTAGATCCCCGTATTTTATATGGCCCATCATTAGAATATTTACTTAACAGCAAAATAAGGGGTAAGCATTTTCTAATGCAACTACTCTCATATCAATAAAGATGTTCAAAAATATCTGGAAATTATAATTTTTTTTCTTGCATAAGAAAAACACTAATGGTCTTACCAGTGGAATGACTGTTGCCGCTACATCAGGGAACTTGACGCTGCATGAATGGAGAGTTCTCACCAACAGCTGGCGGTATTTACCGGTGTCTTCATGCTCACCAACGTTTTGGGTCTTGCTCACTTCTTTCTTCAAGACAAGTACCATCTACAGATAGTTGACAGGAAGGTGGAAAAGAAAATAAATTTCCTTCACGACTGAGGAAGTATCCATCACCGACTACCGTTGCATCATCATCATAACCTCCTTTATCCCTTTCACGACAGGAATTATTTAAGGGCTAAATTGATCAAATTTTGTTCTTCAAATTGGCAACAATAATATTTTTCTTTTAATACAACATGGTTCTAATCAACTGTAATGTCTTTGAAAATAATATGGTTACAAACTTTGTCAAAAAGTTGAATATATTGCCAATTTTTAGGAAAAGCAATGACTCTGAACCTCTCAATGTGTTGCCAAATCAAGGATTTTAAAGCTTATTCTTCGTTTTATCCTTTTAAAAATTCCTGGCAGCAAGTGCAATAGGGTCATACAACAAAAGTGGACATAGTTTGTGCCAAAATTTTTGCTCTTTCTACTCATCCACATAATATATTTTCTATAGCTCTGAATCAAAAGTTATTGCGCCAAACCACAAATTGTGGAGTAATGTCGCGAAAGGGTTATTCTCATTCCTGGCATCATTGTAGCTATCTTTTTCATCACCATCCTCATAATCAGCATTACATATGGCCTATTCAGATCCTGACTTTTTGATTGGTGCCGACCGATTGGTCACACTTGACATTGATTAGTAGCAATATGGAGTAAACTGATACTATCCTGTCTGCACTACTTCACACATCTATCTCAATTCAATCCATTCATTTCATAAAAATCATGAATTAATATATACATTCAAAAGTGTGATGATCTACAACCCTATAAATGCAAGTGGCTGGATACTGGAGGGGGAGCCATAACATAAATCTTTTTGTAAACATTGTCCAAATGTTATGAGCTAACATGCATAGGCAATATTATGTGGCAAATTAGCCTTGTGATAAAAAAGTTATCCAAGAAGTCTATTACTATAATAATGCAAGTTTCTTAACCCTATGCATGTGCAAGTCATATCAACATGGGTCTTTGCAATATAATCACTATGGTTATATATACTAACCTCTTCTATGTTTCTAGACGAGATGAGATCCAAGGCCAGATCCAGGGTCTTGCGGCGGACCTCCAAGTCAGATGCAGACAGAACACGCAGGATGTCCATCACCAGATCCTAAGTAGGTATAAAGTGAAATAGACAAAGTCAGATGCAGTTAGATGCTCCCTTTCTATATAAAACAGGTTGATCATAAGAATGTTTAGGGATCCCAGCTCGGACAATTAGTACCTTAAACTACTTCTGTGACAGAAAAGTGGAGATTGTGAAATCTGGAAATCTCAATTTCAGTTTAGTTTTATTTCCACAAATCAATCAAAAATTCAAATTACAAATCATACATTCTGGAACAATAGAAATCAGTTACATAATGCAAGAACAGATACATCACAACAATGAAAAAATAAGAAAATAAAGAGAGCAATCCAAAGATCTAGATAAAGCTAGGGTTTTTGTGGATAGGGCCTATTTCTATTAAGTGTCTCAGAAATTTGATGTTTTCACAAACTGAAGTATCTGATTTTCATCAAACGTTAAGGCAACAAAAACCTATTAAAATCAATACCACCACAATACATCACACATCGACCAAAGCCATCTACAATCAAGCTAAAAGGCAATTCATTTGAAAAGGTATAAAGCACTTTGGATCCAACTAAACCAGTGTGATTTTACTGACAATAAGTTTATGTAGTTCCAAAGACTGGTCGCAGTTCGGTTTACTGGTGTTTCTTTTTGCTTGTGAGGGTGTTTTCCAAAAATCGTACAATGTAGGTTTAAAGTTGATTACCAGTACCTTCCTGTATGTTATCCATACCATGTATTTTAAACACCAGTGCCTTGTCATATAATGAGTATCGATTTATCCACATTGATAGTAAAAAGGCTTAAATCAAATGGCCTCCACTCAACAGTAAACCTACAAACACCTATCTGTCTTGTACAGAGTTGCAGTTAATGTCAATCTTCAGTTAAGTTGTGATCGATTTCAATCAACTGAATAATTTATGGACAGGGCTTAGGACTGAACACCATCCAATGTCTTCCTGATCGGTCAAAGTACAATGACCTACCTGAAGAACCTTCTCATGAGCGGGTGAATCCTTGAGACCGATGAGACGATCTAGAACGATGAGCTTGACATTGTTATCACTCTCCTTGATGATCAGGTCGATGTAACAAGACGCAGCAGCCTGGAAAGTGAACAGATGTTTAAAAGCCAACTTTTAAACAAAATATTTTGACATGGTAGTACAGTAGTTATTAGTTCCATCATCAATTTCGCTTGTATTGTAAGAAAATACATCGCTGAAGTTCAAAGAAAAATGATAGACATGATAAACATAATCCTAAAACAGCCGGGGGGAGGGGATTAATTCACAGGATTTGTTTTCATTGTCACAAGTGTCCATGGCTTCATAGCCTCTGGTCTCATGAATCATTGGACACAAAACATACAAAATTTCAACCATCGGTGACTGCCCAGGATCAGAAGATGCTGCACTGAGAAGGGTCATGACAGATATCCTCCTATATGTATTGTACACCATGAGGAATTGTCATAGTTAACTCTTTGTATGCCACATAAATACCCTTCTAAGGGAATTTGGGTGTAAAATCTGAGCAAAATTGCGGCAATGGCAGAATAAGTGTTAAATGAAAAATAAGTGTCCATTTCAAAACCATGTTTAAAATATTAATATCAAACCTTTATGTGCTTTTTCATTAAAATACTGTCATCATAAGAAGCAATATATCATTAAGGCTTACCTTGACAGCTGTTGGTGCACTGGATAAAGTCACCAAGGTGCCAGCAGCCTCATAGCGTACTGCAGCGCTGGACGATTGGAGCAGGTTATAGATACAACGGATAAACCTTGCCCGCTCTGATGGGTTGGTATGACACACCTAGGCGACAAAGAGAGATTACCATTATTATTTACCAAGAGAGAGACAGAGAGAGAGGATGAGTGATAATTGTGAGAGAATGACAGAGTGAGACATAAAGACAGAGAGAGAGAGAGAGAGAGATAGAGAGGGAGACAGAAAGAAAGATAAAAAAAGGGAAAGGGAGACAGAGAGCATGCAAGAAAGGCAATCAATCAACAACAACAAGAAAATCATTACACTTCAGGGGAGCGTTTCATCAAGCGTTTTGTCAGTGATTTTAACCGACAACCGTTTTAAGCTACTGAAATCCTTGCATCTGATTGGCTGAGAGCAAATCTGTCGGGAAAAATCACTGTCAAAACGCTTGATGAAACGCTCCCCAGAAGTCAAGACACAAGTATCAGGTTTTCACAGAGATAATAAAGCATATTAATTCTCACTGAACTGAGAGGTTCAAAACAACATCACCTTTTCAATGAAATTACGGAGGTGTATCGGACCTACCTTGTAGACCAGCTCGACTATGACGAGCTGCAGAATGTCATTGAAGGAATGTATCTGATCTATACAGGTACTCAGGTAATCCAGCGCTCGCTCCTACAATTAAAAAAAGATGGAAAATGTTCGGTATTTTAGCAGAGATCAATGTGAGATCAATGTGATGCAAAAAACTATATCTAGCACTGTTGAGAAATAAATCTGAAAATAGTCTTCATTTTTCCAAGGTATGTGTACGTGCATAAGTATGCTACACTGCAGGATACAGACTTGTATGTTTATCTTTATTAAAGGAAAGGTAGAGTTCTGGGAAAGGTCAAAAATAAATTTGTGAGCATTCTCATTCTTTTTATGTCAGTTTGGAAGATTAGCATAATCGAAATGTCTCCTGAAAATGAAGTGCTCTTCAAATGCCCTCACATTCAAAATATGACAAGAAAATAGCTGAAATGTTTGGGCCGAACATTTATTTGTAATCCCATATACACATTTTTTGTGTGCAAAGCATGTGACTCTCTGCATGATTGATTAAATTTTTTATCATTTTGGTGAATCCAAGGCCTTACAGCATACAATTATTATGTGCTACATTAATCAACCATTCCAAATTGCTTTGAGACAGTTTGTTTCACAATTCAACCTCATGATCAGAAATCAGCTTTATCTTACATGTACATTACATATTTTTCCATGAACTGTATTTTCACTCACACAGGTCCAATAACTTAACAATAATCTTGGCAGCAGGGGCGGATCCAGAATTTTGTAAAAGGGGGGGGGGGCATACAAATCTCCGAAAATTTTCAGACAAGCAAAAAAATATCACACGTTTTGAAGCTCTCTATGTTGATGAAAATTCTGTTATTATTTTCAATGGGGGGGGGGCACAATTTAAAAAAGAGGGGGGCACTCCGTAAGTGCCCCCCCCCCCATAGACACTAGAGACAAAATTGATCATGCAATGAATATTCAAAGAAGCCTGCAGGTATCAGATACTAGTATTAAATCCCGAGGGATCTTTATTTTTAGACCTGTTGATTCACCCACTGAGTATGCAATCTGGTCCAGTGGAGAAGTCAATTTCTTTAGAAAAATCAATCCTCCCCCAGAAAACTTTCCATTCAAAACCAAATGCAGACTTTTCTAAATATCCATGCACGTGATACATGGTGATAGAATTTCGCTGCTCTCGGTCTTACCTGGTCAACATGTATCAACATCATGAACGCATTCCTCTTACTGGAAGCATCCTGTTCCTGTTCCAGGAAATTGTGGATAAGCTCTGGAGCGTCAGGGATCAGCGTATCAAAGCTCCTGAAATGACAAGATAGTATTGGTCATATTACATGATTTACAACAAATCCAGTAGACATGGGCCATGTTTCATAAACCTTGTCATCAATGACAAGTTGCATTAACTGTTATAAGCTACTGAAATCCTTGCATCTGATTGGCTGAGAGCAAATTTGTCTGCAAAAATCACGACAAGAGTCTTGATGAAACGCTCCCTGTTTACAAATATTCAAATTTATGGATGTTTCTTTCCTGGGGACCTAGTAACGAGGTATTCCATTAACCTGTTATTAATGACTGAACTACAATTACAAATACTTGGAATCCAGTTTGCATACACTACTTGTTGCTCTGTCTGACAAGCCTTCAGGCAGTACAACTTCTACGATTGGCAAGACCCACCCCGTCAAAATGAAATTTTATGAACAAAGGATTAGGCATTGTGTCTTGAAGAATCCAAGAAAATTCATCTTAGTTTCCACCAAACACAGCATCTTTTGCAGTAACCCACAATACGCAATGGCAGAAATTTAATACGTCAGGAATAGGAGATGTGAAAGACCCAACATATACAGTGTGACGGGCTGTAGATATATGTTATTATGGAATGATGTTTTCATGTGAACATCCTGGGGATCGGACGAGATGTTTTGGATATAGAGGATATTCAACATGGCGTTTTAATAACTTCAATAGGAATAGGAGATGTGAAAGACCCAACATATACAGTGTGACGGGCTGTAGATATATGTTATTATGGAATGATGTTTTCATGTGAACATCCTGGGGACGAGATGTTTTGGATATAGAGGAGATTCACCATGGCGTTTTAATAACTTAAATTCCTGGTCTGACAGAGTAATCATTTGTTGTGCTGTCTTGGTAGGTATAAGACAGGGAGCCTGGGATACGGGTAAGGAGCAGTCTGTAACAAATTGGGGGCTTGTCCGGTTGTCGAACCTTAACAACAGTTGCAAAAGCTTTGGTAAAAAGACATATCACGGCAAGCAAAGCCTGTTAATGATAAATAATAGATACTAGACACAAGAACGGGAATACCCACTTGTAGATGGTAAAGATGGCCAAAACGGCATTGCGTCTGACGTAACTGTGGCGATGCTCCAGACATGCCCTGATGGCAGGCATGAGTGGTTCCAGGAGCTCAGCCTCCTTCAGCTTGCAGAGGAAACGGAGGGTGGAGCCTCGGATGAACTCGTTGGGATGCTGAAGATCCTGTAGGGAAGGAAAACGAGGAGGGGTTACAGATGGTGTGAAATCCACTTCACATTACATTGTCAATGCTATAGACATGCCTGCCTTGTATTTGCAAAATAAAATTGCTGAGGTTTCTCTATGATCCTACTGTCACTGTTGCATGATTATACATGTACATGTACCAAGGTACAGTTGTTTTCTTCTGGTGCAATATAATGAAATCATCTATAGACAAGCTATGGCGTAACACTTTGGTGACTCCAAAAGCCAGTGGTGGCCAGAGTACGGAATGGAAAAATGCGCAGGCTCTTTGTATTTTGTATTAGGTAGGCAAACAGAGCAGCTAAGTCATTCAGTTCTGATATGTGAAAAGAAAGCAAGACTGCCCATGGTGCTTATGAAATTACATGAAGGCATGGTTGTCTTCTTTTGGTATAGCATTATGATATTTTGCAAGACATGGGAGTACAAAGAGCTCCTGGTATCCGTCAGGTGAGGTCGACATTGAATTGGTTGCAAGGGGAGCCTTATGAACACTTGGGTTCCTGTATGCACTGCAAACAAGGATCATCTCCTTCAGGAGCTTGCCATCTGGGTGTGTCTTAGGAACAATCTATACCTAGCAATCTTATCTTGGTATGTCTTATGATCACTCTGTAACTACCTTCCTGTATGCATCACATACAAGAATCATCTCCTGCAGGATCTTGCCATCTGGGTGTGTCTTAGGAACACTCTATACCAAGCAATCTTATCTTGTTATGTCTTATGATCACTCTGTAACTACCTTCCTGTATGCATCACATACAAGAATCATCTCCTGCAGGATCTTGCCATCTGGGTGTGTCTTAGGAACACTCTATACCAAGCAATCTTATATTCTCATGTCTCATGATCACTCTGTACCATCTTATCTTGGTACATCTTATGATCACTGTCTACCTACCTTCCTGTATGCATCACAAACAAGGATCATTTCTTGCAGGAGCTTGCCATCTGGGTGTGTCTTGGGAACAATCTCCCAGAAGATCAGCAACAGCTTCTTGATGGTGTGATCCTGAGTAGAGGAAATATGAGAAAACGATTCAATGACATCATTACAGAATTTAATGAGGATTTTAGAAATAAGACTCTATCGCACCTCTGGGGATTTTTTCTTGAAACCGTCATAAGTTAACATTTCAGGAGCAGGTGGGTGTGTTGCCGGCTTCTTCTTGGTGGACATCCCATTGAAATGCATGTCAATTCTTAAAACACACGTGTTTATGGGGTGCCAACGGTATGACGGTTTCGACAAACAGGCCCCTGCTGCTCAAAACCAACCCAAAGTGCAGTCATATGGATAAGTAAAGTATGAGAATTCTATCAATGTTTTCTTAATTCCCTAAATGTCTATCTTTAAAAAATTATTTTGCTTTGCATCACATTCCCTCCCATAGCAGTGATTATAAGTTGGCCCTGTAAGTGCAGCAGGCATTTTTAACAACCCAAATTTTGATTTAGTACTATTCTTGGACTGAGAAAAGCTTTCCTTCTTTAAATTCAAACCATCCTCACAAACTGAAAAACCGAACACCATTTATACCCTAACCCATACTGAGTCTATCAAGATGATCTTTGAGAAAAAGAATCTTAGTTGTGTTTTGTGTGCAAAACTGAATTAAAACTTGGTGGCACTGAAAAGCATTAATAAAACACAAACCTTGAGAGGGAGCAGAAATCGAATGACATGCATCAAGATTCCTGGAAACTTCTCTCCATTGAGGATCATATAGATGAGCTTCTTGAGAGCTTCGGTCTTAGCCTTGGTATCTCCTTTCTCTGTTACAACACAACACAATCAAAATTAATCAGCGCTTGCTCCAAACTTTTTTAAAGGTGGCCAGCAGGGCCACTTGAGCACAATATCCAGGTGGTCAAATAGATTCTCAGGTGGCCCAGATGCTATATTTTATTTATTTGTATCTTACACTATATTTTTTTCCCCCGACAGTTTCAGGAGACCCAACGCCGTTTCAAGTGGCCATTGGCACCCAGGACACCATTAAAAGTTTATGGGTATAGTTTTTACAGCAACAAAGAATCTTATGTGATTAAAGGGAGCAACAAGTCGCAATCTATGGGCGCTTTTACAGTTGGCTGCTCCTTTCTCTGGATCAAAGTTCAAAGCGACTTCAATTTATCGTGCGCAGCGAATAAAAGTTCGCACATTGACCCAAATTTGAGTAAACAAGATCGCACGTTCTTTATTCCAGTATTTGAATCTCATTGGTCGGTTGCGTATGGAGGGATTCATCGCGTGAGGAATCCGGCAATAACATTCCTTCGGTAGCGGACGATTGGACCTGATTGTATCCGAATTTCCCCCGAGTCAGGCCAACTGGTCAGGCCCATGGATTACGACTTGCCACTCCCTTTAACTTATTGTTTAACCCCTTCTGTGCTGTGGACGGATATCCCCCAACTATAATCTGGACTGGATAACTGTTTATTACCAAAGTCATTTTTAAGCTGCATCTCATTTGGCGGCTCTACATCCATGTTCATGTTGATGAGTGTGTAGCACGATAGCTCCAACGCAGACGTCATCTTGATGCCGTTCTCCAACCGTCAATACAATGCAATAACTGTAGAAAGAAGTAAAAAAGGAAGTACATACAATAGGGGTTGAGTAATCGATTCTACCCGACTCCCTTTCCGAGAACCGCGGAGTCGACTCCGTGATCTCCAGAGTACAAAAGAGAGAGAGAGAGAGAGATTATGAAATCACTAACATTATACAACCAGTACACCATTGCATTCTTGAAACTTCAAATTTTCTGAAAATGTGGGTTTTTAAGTGGTTTTCCCCCTCGAACTCGCTTTTCTCAGTTTTAGTTTTACCCGTCATGCCTGTCCTTGCAAGTTGCATAGTGACAGGCTTGGGCGTGACTAGCCAGGATTGGCTTTGTGAATGTAAAAAAAAAAAAAATATTGGCTATACGCCTTCTACATCACGAAGCCAGGCGTTCTTACCCAGCAATCTAATTGTGCACGGGTTAGCAGGCATGGGTGTGTGTGTAATTGGGTTTTTACAGACGTGTATCAATCAGATATGATTATTTACGTCTGGGACCGACCTTTAACGTCACCATCCGAAAGACGTGACTCAGTCTCGAACCTGGGTCCGCTGAATCAGTTTATAACTTCCACTGGTAGCTGGATTACAGGCGCACGCCACAACGCCCAATTGGCTAGGCACGCTCATCCAACACGAGAGGGCGCATTCTCCGTGTTCATTTCTGCTGTACAAAAGTTGCGACACGCTAGATCTGTCACCTGTCCATTCGCTATCATGCACACCCCCTTCAAAGTTCCCATTCTAGGGGCTTTTATATAAATCAATGGTTAAAAGAAATATGACATCATTTTCCTTGCGACTTCAGCTTTACAATGCAAGTATTTTTCGCCGACGACGACATCATAATCCATACGCAAATTGCGTTTGAATATGTCTGTAAGTACCACTTTTGCTTCAATTTGTCCGATTTCATGAATATAATTTAAGTATCAGACACATTACATCAAAAGTACATATTCTACTATAAAATTTAAATTGTAAGGATTGATTTGATACCAAATTCGTGACGGTTCTTTCTGCCACTAACTGCCAAGATGGCTCGAAAAAACCCTTGTCATGCTTGTCAGCCAGTTTCGGGGTGAATTTTCCAACATGTAGGTATATTGACGAATTTGAACCGAATGGCAACACGCGCATGCGCACTGATCAGCTGATCTCTCGGACATCAAAAATGCCGACGAATTTGCCCTGACTGCCCATTGGCGAGGTTGTCGCATATAAAAAATCATAACTAGGCCTATAGTTATATTAAATTTTACGTCTATATCAATACATTTTCATGTTCTGTGACAAAATCTCTTCAAGGTAAGTTTCACTAGATTTTCATGAGCATTAAAAAATATGTGAGCGTGCCTAGCATGGCAGGACTGGAAAATGCCCTGAAATAACACTTTTCTCTGTTTCTGATAACTCCCGCGACCGACAGGTCCTTCACCAGAGCGTTTCCTCTTAGGAAATCGTTGAGAATTAGAATGTGATTTATATCGTACGTATTTTTACAAAAAAATCCAAAAAGGCAAATTAGGCCTAGTTAAAGATCATAAGAAATTTCCGAGAAATCACCAGTGTTTGTGTGTATCCATGCCTCCTCTTGAGTCTTGTCATGCAGATATTAGAGTTTAAAAACTCTTAATCATTTAATGATATTATTTGCAAACCCCGTCTCCGAAGGTGATTGCTTCCCGTGTACGGCTTGATGTTGAAATGTCATATTTTATACAACATCAAGTCCGTATGGCCTACCATCATTAGTAGTAGTATGGCTAGAGTGCCCAAGTCTGCGCAGTGCCCATGTCTGCGCAGACGCGTAACTGCGCGATTCTAATAAAACAAAACACGCAACGAACACAAACTTTTCATCTTTATCATAGCGATAGGTATTCATGCAAAAAACGAGTCAAAATAATGAAAAACGGCCTTATTTCAGACATTTTATTCACAAGCCTTAAAATGTTGTCTTTCACGTCAAAACTCCCGAACTGCGTGTAAAATGAATGAGTGCGCAGACATGGGCACCATTGTTTTTTTCGGTTCCGGGACAACCCGACCACCGGACAGCCCGACCCAAGACAACTCGACCCAATACCCTGGACAACTCGACCCGGTCGAGTTGTCCAGGGTGGGCTGCGTCTTCGGACAACTCGACCTACTTTTTTTCTTCTAACAAATTTCATGAACAGAGTTTCACAGCATGGCTACAAAAGACATTTTCTGCATCAAGTATGTTGATATGATACTTTCATGACATGAAACAAGGAATTTTAAGCTTTTCAGTTCTATAAAACATGATTTTCCTTGCAGTGAGAATAACGATGTTCCCATATTTACATATTATGTGATTGTGTATATCCGCGCACCGATCGAAGCAACCGACTCTACCGAGTAACTTTATCTGTTTATTGGACTCTAAATTGGAGTTCATTTTACCGTCTCTTGAAACGTTTCAGTGGTAAGAATGCTCTATTTTGTATCTTTACATTTCAGTATTAACTTTTCTCTACTTCATTGAAATTATGGCTTGCCGCAAGTCTGAAACTTAACACAAACTTTCGAGATTGTCTGACATAATAAGTTAGGGCCGCTCTTATCGATCGCCAACCAACACAGTGCAATGCTTTCTCCCGCCAGCGAGCTGGGCCGTGCGTCTGCCTGTATCACTATCATCAGTGTATGGCTGTACCCCTGTATAAACAGATAAAGTGACCTTGCATATTGAAAACTCCTGATTACAAACAGTATGATATTTAAGGAAGTAAATAAGTTAATTTGGGAGTAATACCGACCACTTCATAAAATGCTGCGTATCTTAGGAATTACTTGGCCGTTTATCGCAAAGTGATCATATTTATTATTGTCCAACATGCATTTATTTTAACTAAAATAAATTGAAGTGAAGTATTTGTTACCCAGTGCAGTGGTAAGAATGCTCTATTTAATTGTATCTTTACATTTCAGTATTAACTTTTCTCTACTTCATTGAAATTATGGCTTGCCGCAAGTCTGAAACTTAACACAAACTTTTGAGATTCTTCAACAAACAGGCCACCGATCCCCGATCCAAGGCAATTTACCAGTTGGGCCCCGCGGCTGCCGCGGGCTAGCTAGGGGCAAAGCTACCCACTCACGCTGCTGAACTTGGGCTGAACCACTCATAGCTACATTCCTATACTTCGTGTGTATAATGTAGGCAGTCATACACCTCAACTTTTTAAAACACCACTGCACAAAAGTCACAAACATTCACTCAAAATCGGCATTTAATTTACAAAAACCGACCACTAAATATCCAAGAAATACAATAAATTCAACTCACCGATGTTGGAAAAGATATTTCCAAAAATCAAATCCGTAATTTACTGTTGATTCTCGCGAAACGAGCTATCGGAGTCATTGTGTACATTTCCTGGTCGCCGCGGGCGCTGACATCTCCCCAAAAGAGTTTTGTCCTTAAAAATTCGGTCCCTATGTGGCATACACGGAAAGTCCCGATTTTCTGTGTGCGCGATCGTAAAGATCGCTGTGCGCTTGCGATCCCGAGTTTCTTCGTGGACAAAAATTTTATTGGCCGATTTTAGTCTAAGACATCGGCAGTATGTAAACAACACGCGATCGCGAAACAAATCGGCGGGGATTTCTCCGGTTTTGGACAAGATTTTGACTTTGGATTTTGCTGAAAATATCAAAAGTTCTTCCTAACGGCCATTTGAGGTAGGAGTGAGATTTTTAAGGGCGGAATTTGAA
Organism: Heliocidaris erythrogramma; assembly: GCA_025617745.1. NCBI lineage: Eukaryota > Metazoa > Echinodermata > Echinoidea > Camarodonta > Echinometridae > Heliocidaris > Heliocidaris erythrogramma. Next base: position 18,053,317 of record CM046873.1, on the reverse strand, counting down.
AGCAAGGTATTTAAAATATTTATCTTATTTTCCCCCCATACCTTTACTACACGCGACAGAAAATACAAACTATTTTTGCATTTTGTATTCGTAGTGGTCAATATGACCACTATTCGTGGTGTGGGCTGAACCACCATGCATTCATCATCTCATGCATTCACTGATGACATGTGTTTGGCAATGTTTGGACATTCGTTGCCTGTTTGCGTGTTGTGTCGGCCCAGGGAGGCTAAATTCATTTCCTTAAAATAAAATTAAAATTGCAAGTTGTATTTTTAGTTTTAAAAAGTACAACTTAAAAGTTTGATTTTATGGAATTGTGGGCATATGTGGGTGCAGATAATCAGATGAATAAGAAAGATCGGAAAGAGTTCCATATGTACCCCAAGCCCCTAAAGCGGCCGCCATTACGCTGTAACATTTGGGCACAATTTGAACGCGCCCGAAGCCCCTATGCATTATTCATTTTGTACGATGCTCCCCTACCGTGTATATTCTTTACACACAGGTATATAAATGTGGATCAGTGTCACGCATGCGCATTAAGAAAGGTCAAATCCGCTTAATCTATTCATGTATGCTAATGTATTCATCACTTGGCTAATGACTGCCCCCTAACAGCTTTTGACCCCCCCCCCCCCCCCCCAATTTTTTTTTGAAAGACAAGTATAAGCCTAAAGTGTGCCACCCCTTTCTTTTATAACATATAACCTTTTTTGAAATTCTTTTTTTGCTTGTCAGAGAATTATGGAGGAAAACTGGACCTCATCAAATCTGGTAATCTGTTTAGACATTGTCTTACTTCTTAAATAAACCCACCATTTATCTGCAGTCATGTTCTTTCAAGAGTTCCATTACAACTGACTTGTCATGGTCAAATAATATCATTCTCTTCTTGACAGTAGTACAAATATGTACATGCATTAAAAAAATGAATTTCAATCTAAATGAATCATACATTATTAATTTCAATCCCTATTCAAGAGGTAAATTATTGAATTTACACTGGAGAAATAGATACTATTAACGTTTTACCACTGCACCCCACAAAAGAAGAAATAATAAAAGAAATAAATGACCATCTAATTTCCATGTTCAATACGCACACCATGTTACCCTTGAAAAACAAAGATAATATTTAAACGAAGAAGCTTGATGGGAGGAATTTTAATTTGTAAACAAATTTTTAGGCATTTTACTTCCAGTGTTAAAGATCGTATGCTCGATCTGTAATGAAAAACACAAGTCAGAAAAAATTGGAACCAGCTGCAGCCCCCACCTTTTTCAGTAAACACGTGCAAACGTACGGCAGTGCAAAAATGTGGTAATACACGCAGCCCCCCCCCCCCCCCCCCCCCCTCCCCCACTAAGCCCCTCCACTTTCCAAGACGTTCCGCGGCGCCTGTTTAAAACTCCTCTTCCGCCATTCTAATGATGCATATTAGACTGGAATCCAGGTATGATTTCAATATGAAGAAATAGATGTTTATCAAAGCAGGGGTCTATTTCACTGAAGAGTTGAAGTAGAAATCCATGTCTTTTGAAAGAAAAGAGGAAAGATTTTAGAAAATGTGTATTTTATAATTTAGCAAGCAACAATTAGAATTTGTAAAAAGACTGAAATTTAGAGTTTTTTATTAATAGTTAACATTGACTCTTTAAATTAAATTAATAGAATAATAAGTGGGAATTCTCAAAAGTATTTAAAGAGGAAAAAAGTTTTTCCAGTTGGACAGATAAAACTTTCAAGGCTATTCAAAAGAAACTAAATTAGTAAAGTCACAAGAAAATTCAATCATCTTTATGTAAAAAAAATTTAAACAATATCTTCCTAAACCAAAAAAAAACCGTGTACCTTGATTGTATTGATATACTAATAGCAACCAAAAATCAAGAAAAAGGGTATCTTTTTCAAAGCGATGAATTACGCATTTAGGGTCATACTTAGGGTCATTCAACACTAGAACAAGTTAAAATCACCATTTTAGCTGAAGTATCCCGTGAATTATGGAAGGAAAAAAATATCAAAAATATCCACCAAAATTCCAAAGGGGTAGTAAAAACTGGTATTACTTGCTTAGGGGGGTAACAAACAATTATTACTTACTTAGGGTAGCAAATTACCCAACTCACGGGTAATCATACTTATTTAGGGTGTATTTTTTGGCACCACGTAAATACTTGCTTAGGGTGCTTTTGGTGAGTCTTTGGTCACGCATGATACCCCCCTTGCAATGAGGACAGACCCCCTGGGTTGTCCATTCCTCAGAAAAAAAAACTGTTTTTCTTGTGTTTGTTTTTTTCAGCAACGGACATCCAGACTGGGCTTCGACCACCCAACCGCCAGAGAGTTTCGGTGCAGACGATCAGGAACCGCTTCTACAGTGCTGGACTTCGTGCCCGACGTCTCGTGAAGAAGGCCATGCTGGAACTCTGACACAGACAAGCTCGTATGCAATGGGCCAGAGCTCATGTTCGATGGACCAGACAGCAGTGGAGTAATGTGTTGTTCACCGATGAGCTGAGAAGTTGCCTGCGTCACATTGATGGCCGGAGACGTGTGGCGTCGAGTTGGAGAGCAACATGCAGAGTGCTGTGTTCAACCAACTACGGTGGCGGGAGTGTCATGGTGTGGGGTGATATAAGCAGTACCAGGAAGACACCACTTGTGCAGATTGCTGGAAACCTGAATGCTCAACGATGTGTCAATGAAGTGCTGCGTCCTCATGTTGCACCACTTGCTGCAGCCCATGGAGGAGCATTTGTGTACATGGATGACAATGCCCGACCACACAGAGGGAGACAAGCTAATGCATTCCTGGCTGGGGCTGGTGAGGGCATCGACCGAATGGTGTGGCCGGCATGCTCACCTGACCTCAATCCCTTAGAGCACCTGTGGGACCAGCTGAAGCGATCTGTATATCCCCACATCAACGACAATAGCAACCTGCATGACCTGTCTCGGCTTCTGCAGGTTCAGTGGAATGCCATCCCACAGCAGCGTGTCAACTTATCAACACCATGAGGAGACGGTGCCAGGTGGTCATTGACATGCGTGGTGGATACACACGTTACTGAACTGTACATTTGATAACTTTTGTGACTTTTGTTACTAAATGTTATTGTTATCAATTCATAACTGAAAAAATATCAGCGAAAAAAGAGTTTGGAAACGAACCATCATGGGTACGGGTGGAGGTGATGTTATGGACCATCATTGAATCTCATACCAAGTTACATGAATGCTCGCCTGGTTTTTGCTGGCAAGTGGTAATTATGTTGTTTTAGGTTTTAGGATGCATTATGTGCCTCCTTTTCCCTATGAAATCATTTTCAGGCACAAATAAAAGTCAACAGAACAGTTTAATTGAAAGAATGAACTAGATGAATCTCCCACCACGCGCGGTCGGAATTTATGCCTCCGCCATCACCATATTGGCAATGTATGGCATACATGTACACTTTAAAAAGGATTGGTCATCAAAATTAAAAATCTTTTCACTTCAAAAGCGCAGGAGACAGAAATCTTATTTCATTTTATTTTCAAATTAAAAAACTTAATTACCATTGATGACTTACAATCATCAAATACACCAAGGAAATAGATTTTATAGCAAATAGACTACTGTCCCCTTGAAATTTCTAAAATAGGTAGGCCTAGATTCTATACATCACGAACCATTTTTATGTATATAATGACATCTATGACCTTTCAACTTTGACCTTGAGATCACCTAAAATCTAATCAGTTCATTGTCCCTCCCATATGCGAACATGGGCCATGTTAGAAGCTGATCTGTCAAACAGTTCTTCAGTTATTGCGAGAACTAACCATTTTTATGTACATAGTTACCTCCGTGACATTTGACCTTGAGACCCCAAAATCCAATCAGTTCATCGTCCCTCCCATAAGAATACATGAGCCAAGTTAGAAGTTGATCCGCCAAACGGTTCCCAAGTTATCACGAGAACGAACAATCTTTATGTATATAATGACCTCTATGACTTTTGACGTTTGACCTTGAGACCCCAAAATCTACTCAGTTCATCGTCCCTCCAATATGCATACATGGGCCAAGTTACAAACTGATCCGCCAAACAGTTTTGAAGTTATCGCGAGAACGAAAAGGAGGACGGACGGACGGACGACCCACCCGAAAACACAGTGCCTCCGGCACCACCTACGGTGGGCAGAGGCTTAAAAATATATTGATTATCCATTGCTATCAGTAATTAACCTCGTTTTGTTGATTTCTGATTACATATCAAGATATTTGCTGTGATATTAATAATAAAAATGATAATTGCAATTGTGGGTTGTGTACAGTACTATCTTTTAATTTCATTTGAGCAAGTTTAGTATGATCTCTCTCCCTTTCAATCATTCTTTTTCACTCTCTTGCTCTTTCTTCCTCACTCTTGCTCTTTCTTCCTCACTCTTGCTCTTTCTTCCTCTCTCACGCTCTTTCTTCCTCTCTTTCTTCCTCTCTCACTCTCTCCATCCCTCTCCCCCAAATATTTTTTTCATTCATTGTAAAACAACTCTCTTCCTAAAGACATTTCACACATTTATTTCAATGAACACTGTAATACAAAAGAGTATATTGTATTATTTACAACAAATGAAATATTTATTGAAGTTCTTACATATTATTACAATTATATGTACATGTAATTATCATTATGTACAATAGTATTAATTCTCAATTATGTCCCGGGCCAGAAGCTCGGCGCATTTACGCTTTCTGGAAGCCGCCTACATTCAATCTCACGAATCCCTTCTGTGCAGACAAAAGGAGTTCGTCCAAGCTTTGCGATTGTTCTGAAATTACAACGTCTGGGTCCATCGAGTATAATATTGTTGATTTCAAGTAATTTGTTATATACCTGCGTGATAACCTGATGAGTGCAGGTTGAAAAGCTTCGTTATCATGTCTCTTTTTCATGCCATATTGAAATTTTGTAGTACCAAGAAATTATTTGAATACCGTAAATAACGTTCTATAAACTACACTTTTTTTCAAGCTGGAAAATGTGAAAAGTTATTGGCTCGGTGCCTCGGTGACAAGAGCTATATTCTAAAAGCAAAGTCAATTTAATATAAATAATTTTAAAAACCATGAAGTCAGTTCACAAACTACTTGTTAATTGTAGAGTATTAAGTATTCATTTATCTCTGTAAATACAAATATTGCATGATAAATGAGCTTATTCGTGAATATTATATTTGATTAAAAATACTCGGATACTAGGAAATGTTGAACCACAGCACCAGTTTCATAACTTGTCTCATTTTGCGGGAAAACTATTTACATATAGTTGTTAAAAATCCTTAATACTTGCAGTAAACAGTCGAGTTTGTCAGCTGAGGTAATGGCCATTTATTTCTGATTTAAACATGGTTTCACATAAACATTTTTAGTTTGGAAATATCAATCTCTGTCTCAAGCTTGTATTAGGCGCTATTTAAAAACGGAATATTATTATTATTATTGTCCGAAGTGCCGAGTTACCTGGTACCCATCATTCAGTACAAGAAAGGGTCAACAGTCGTTCATAAAGTTGTAACTTACAAAAATCTTTATGAAACGCCCACCTGGTATGAAAAATTGCTTCAACTTGGGCGATTATTCAACTCAGGGTCGACGTAGGCAAGGTTACCTGGGGGCCGTTTCATGAAAGTGTCAAAACTAAATTGCCTATGGCAAGCTGTTAATCTCATAAAAGCGATAACTCAGTTTCCCTCAGTTTATTGCTGAAATCTGAGTTCGCCCCTTGAAAAAAAGCCTTATTGCGAGAATAACCAAGATTGCCACTATACAGGTGTTTCTTCATAAATTTATTTTTTTGAGTGTTGAAATAAATTTATTGAGAAAAATATCACAAAAAAAAACAAAAAAATTTCATAGCTGATAAACAGATTGGGCTTAATTTTTTGAATGATGACAAAGTTTATTAGGAAAAAACTTAGTTTTTCGAGTGATAAACTATTTCTCAGCGATAAACTCAGTTTATCGCCTTTATGGAATAAACATTTTGTCATAGACAATTACCGAGATGTCATTGAGCTAGAGTTGTGACGCTCTCATGAAACGGCCCCCTGTATTTCATATTTGCCATGAAATACAAGAGAAAAGTGTATCTCTGTGCGACAACATTGGGTAATTCATTTGCATGTCACACATGCTGTGCAGAGACAATTGTTTTGTGAAATTATGTGGAACTCTGAGAGGTCACCACTCTTATTTTACATCAGATTTTGATGAAATCGTTCATGTTTTGCATGGTTTGCTAATCATAATCTGGGAATGGGCCATTATTCAAAGTAAGGTTCACTATTCATAAGGACTGCTTCTCATAATAAAATTGGGAGCCTGTCCCAAAATAGTCACCCCATTTTACCCATTTAATTTGACATGTTCAAGTTACTTAGTGCATCCATGCGACTTACACAAAAGGTTGGCAGCTTAAATGTACCTGCTGAGTTTGGCCCCCAGTTTGATCTGTTGGCTACATGAAATAGATAAATGGGTAAAATCAACTACATGTACACACACCCCCCCCCCCCCGCCTTTTTTTTGGGGGGGGGGGGGGGTGGGGGTGGGGGGAGGGTGGAAGGGTTTATCTTCCAACCTCTTCCAACAGAAAATTCTGTCAGCTTTTGTGTTTTTCAAATTTTGTTGCAAGATTTAGATGCGATGAACTCAACCCAACTTATAGCTGCCTTTTTTTGGGGGGGGGGGGGGGGGTGGTGGCTGACAGCCTATCTGATGGAAAATTTTGTCATTTTTTTTTCCTTTCTTGTTTTGGTAATGCATAATCATATAGCTTCCAAGTGACAAAGTTTGGTGCATGGGGTGAAATCTAGTAATCTACCCAACTCGGCAGGTACATTTAAGCTGCCAACCTTTTGTTTAAGTCGCATGGATGCACTAAGTAACTTTAACATGTCAAATTTCATGGGTAAAATGGGGTGACTATTTTGGGACAGGCTCCTGGCCTAATACTAGTGATCAACAGCTGTAATAAGAGCACATATTGCCTATATAGCCATTACCATGGAAATGTAGTACCTGACACATTTGGAAAAAGAACCTCTTACGTCATCTCTCTACAGACAACTAAAATATGAGTCTTGTTCGTCTATACTCCAATATCGATGTTGCCTGTGACTTTCAGTATCCATACGCTTGCCTGCAACAAGCTCAGTAAGCATTCTGATCCCTGACATGTAGGCTAAATGTCTGAATACACTGCCATGATTGACATCAGCTTGACCACCAATATATGAGCAGTTCATAACGATTCACAGCGTATGTATCACATGTCTTTGAAAACATTGTAGGGTACAGACTACTCCTCCTCCAAGGTACTGGGTGAAGTTTTAAAGTGCTCAAAATTTTCCTGAAGAGGTTATGGAAAGGAGATCCATGGGCGAGGAATGGTAGAGCAATTCATACCTGTTGCGCTCTTGAACAAACCAGTACACCTCCACATAAAGCAGCCACAAATTTGATGTGGCAATACTACCACTAAAGCCAAAGCACCTTATCTGGTTATCCAGTTGATGGCAGATGGCAGATCCCGCTCACCATCTTCCACTTGGAGGACATCCGATGTTATCCTTAAATTTGCTTCAAGCTTATACAGCTGAAAGGTATAGAAAGAAAACCGGGGGTAAAGTGGTTATTATCCATAATAATAAAATAATAAAATTGCAAATACACAATTTCTATCTAGTTTAGTTACTTTGTGAATACGGAATAGCTAAGATTTAGTGGGGATCATATTATTCAGAATTTTAAATTGCAAAACTCGTAGTTTATATCAATAGTGATACATAAAGGAAGTTATTTGTTGATGCTGGTGTCATTTAACCATATGAAGGGGGACCTAAAGTTACACACTTTGTTTCGAAACGAAAATAGCCATGGGCCTTGGAAAGATTCTTTTACCGGGGGTGCTGAGATTATGAAACAGGATCCGGTTGACAATCCAATCAGTGCCAATCACCCCCCCCCCCCCAAAAAAAAAATATATATAAATAATAAAAATAAAATAAAATAAATGAATGAAAAATATGTGCATTCCGGAACTATCGTACAATGTTTTTTTATGTTTTTTCCCCTTTCTCTTCATCACTTTTCTCTTCAGCCCTATTGAAAAAGACATCAAAAGGGTCTAAATTATATTGTGAAAATTTTAATAATTGTATTTTTTCTGCCAATGTTTGATATAAGATACAATGTTCATTCCCATAACTAGGTTTTTTTCGGGGGGTACAGATTTTGAAAAAGTTGACCTTCGGACCTTTTCTGGGTGAGCGAAGCGACCAAGTATAGGGGTTCAGGTATCTGTCCTTCCAGTGTCGCGAATCCCGGCCAGCCGATTTTCGGAGTGACCGTCAAAACACGAAACCCTTACAAATATTCTCACAAGGAAAAACTGTGTCTTTATACCGACCTTTTAACTTGTCAATGAAAACAATTCAAAAATTTAGATAAAATTAAATTAATTTTGAAAATAATTACAACTACAGTTTGATCCCTAGATATCTCTAACCCAGATGTTTATATTTTTTACAGATAAAATACAATTTCAAACATGTAATTTTAAGGCACTTTTCCACCATAGACATTAGAAATTTTGAAGTATTTTGCTTTTCTTGAAAAACTGTAAAATGAATTGACTTGCCTATGGGAATCGCGTAGTTATGATCCAATCTACGCGCCCTAACTTGGCCAAAAGCATCTTTCATTCTTTGCATACTTTTACAAAATGCGCTTGATCTTCGTCAATAAATATCGTAAAGAAACCAAATTTTCAAAGTTTTGATTTAATCCAAAAGGATTTGACCCTTTCGTAAGATCCAGCGCATTGCAGTAATCACTCAAACCGGTGGAAAGCCTGTATGGCTCAATAATGCGCAGTAAAGTGTTCATTAAGCGCGCGTGATGAAAATCCTGAACCATGGGTAACAAATTAAACTTTTTTTTAGTTAAATGCATGTTGGACAAAATATGATCACTTTGCGATAAACGGCCAAGTAATTCCTAAGATACGCAGCATTTTATGAAGTGGTCGGTATTACTCCCAAATTAACTTATTTACTTCCTTAAATATCATAATGTTTGTAATCAGGAGTTTTCAATATGCAAGGTCACTTTATCTGTTTATACAGGGGTTGCCATACACTGATACAGGCAGCCGCACGGCCCAGCTCGCTGGCGGGAGAAAGCACTGCACTGTGTTGGTTGGCGATAAGAGCGGCCCTAACTTATTAATCTCGAAAGTTTGTATTAAGTTTCAGACTTGCGGCAAGCCATAATTTCAATGAAGTAGAGAAAAGTTAATACTGAAATGTAAAGATACGAAATAGAGCATTCTTACCACTGAAACGTTTCAAGAGACGGTAAAATGAACTCCAATTTAGAGTCCAATAAACAGATAAAGTTACTCGGTAGAGTCGGTTGCTTCGATCGGTGCGCGGATATACACAATCACATATGTAAATATGGGAACATCGTTATTCTCACTGCAAGGAAAATCATGTTTTATAGAACTGAAAAGCTTAAAATTCCTTGTTTCATGTCATGAAAGTATCATATCAACATACTTGATGCAGAAAATGTCTTTTGTAGCCATGCTGTGAAACTCTGTTCATGAAATTTGTTAGAAGAAAAAAAGTAGGTCGAGTTGTCCGAAGACGCAGCCCACCCTGGACAACTCGACCGGGTCGAGTTGTCCAGGGTATTGGGTCGAGTTGTCTTGGGTCGGGCTGTCCGGTGGTCGGGTTGTCCGGACCCCTTTTTTTCAATGTTGAAATGACACGACCACCGTTTCTTGTGAAAATGGCATTGTTTTTGCTCTGATTTTGATGAGATTTTTGGCAGACTTACTCTTTAGAATATCAGGAATAATATAAAATTAAGCTTTAGAGGAATATTAAAGAAATTCTTGTTCATTTTCAAATCAAAACCTTAGATGCGCAGACATGGGGCTCCCCTTCATACAGCTGTAACTTATGCCTGTCCAATCACTTTTGCGCTAGTCCCACCCCCATTTGTTTGTGTTTGTCTCGACACAGCTGATCGGCAACATTGACGTAAATTGACAATTTGACATTAAATATAAGCAAAATGAAGAAGGTTTGCTGAAACAAATTCATGGAAAATGATTATTTTATTTTGAACATCAATTTGAATACAAATATATTTAACGTTTTTGACAAGACAATAAAAAGAAATGATAAAAGTCGACACTTACATTTTCCTCGATTAGCACAATTTTTTGCAATCTCCAACGTGGCGCGTTAACAGCGCCATCTATTGATTTAACGTGGTCCAGTCACGGCATATGACGTGTTTCTGATCTGGCTCCTGATTGGCTGTCTATCCGTAACTGGATTTGAACCGCGATTGGCAAGAGCTTTGCAATTCAAATGAAAGCCTGTGGAAAACATTGTGATTTTTCGATAATCCATTGATGTAAATTTTACTGTGAGTACATTATCATCGAAAAATGTTATTTCTAAATAATTTTATATCAATAGAACTTTTATTTTCTCTCTGTGTATGGTTTTATAACGTTGTAATTCTAATCGACTTTGTTTTGACTTTTGTTTACTTGCGTTCGTGTGCGTGGTGTGCGACTATGACTCGTGTGTGTGCAGCCCACCGGGCCGGGCTGGCCGGCATGTGATCATGCCGTGATGGGCATGATGGGGAGCCCTTTTTTAAGTTTTAACGTCCATGCGCATTGAGTCGCCACCCAACGGCCTTAAACTTCCTATACTGCTAAATTAAACTTTATTCTTGCCAAAATCTTGATTTAATATGAAAACATCAATGTATCCCCTAAAATATCTCAAAAGCATGATCTCATGATGATTCATGAAAATGCTCCATTTTAAAGAGAATGACGTCACTATATACGTACTTCCGGGATGGCGACTCAATAGGTGGCTGCTGTTGAGTCGCGCCCATCGATCTCTACCTGTAGTTACAAATCCAATACTGCGCGCATGCGCACACCACACAGGCACGTCATACATACACACAACACATGTGCCAGATCTACGCAGACTCGCCACCTTCTTGTAGAGGGTTCTACATTAAACCGCCACCCCCTTCTATTTTTTTAGATCACACCACCCCCTCTTTTAAAATGGTACCAGCTTGATCAGTATATTTTAATCTTCATCTCGATAGCAAATTTTGTCAACTTCCGTCATCATATTGGGCTACAACTATTGTTGAGTAGGGAGGTCTAGTCTTTGTCGCCCGAGCTCCATCCACCGGCTATTGCAGGAGTGTGTGTGCTAGTTAAACTTTGATCGCGCCCAACTCTTATTCATGCGCCGGATCTTACAAGAGACTTCCAACGGCAGAAGAATATATTTTGACCTATTCAATGTAGCCACAACAAAGTCTGAAGCGATGCAGATAATTTTTAGAGGACGAGTTCTGACAGTAAGTGACAGGTGAGTGGCGAGTTAACAACGGTGGCGAGTCAATGCGCACGGACGTTAGACCGAAAATTCTGTCTCTCGTTCGTTGACGTAAGCCTCTTAATTTGGATAGGGTCGGCTCTTCACTTAGAGACAGAATCAGAAACGCTCCATACACTCGCCTGTGCAAACTCATTGACCGCCGAGGAACAGTTACATAGGCATGTCGTTGTAAAAATGTGAATATTACGATTTTTAAAAATATTTGTCACTTTTGTGTAAATTAAATAGATTAAGCCTAGCCCTAGGCTCTATACTTAAACGAACATGTTCAACTTACCAATTTGACTGTTATTCCTTTTAATGCTCCTTTTTCAGGTAATTCAGGGTCCAAGGTTTTCTCCGTTTGAAAATCTTCCAGCCGTATTCAAACTGTTAATGTTTAAAGTTATAGTGTGTAAGTCAATGTGTATTCGGTTTGCACAGCAGAGTGATACGGCCATTTCTGTCTCTAGTCTATTAAAGTGAAGAGCTAACAAACGAGAGACAAAATTTTCGGTCTAGGGGAGCCCTTAACCCCAGGGAGCTCCAACGCGCAGCGTTGGAGCCCCAGGTACAAATATCCAAAGTCGTCCTCACCCATTTTATGGCTAATCGCATCGCTTAATTTCGGCAGGTAAGATAGAAATTTGTACTTAAACTTCAAGAAAATTACTGTAACTACCTAGCAGGCTCTTTGATTTTACGATTTAACGACTGTTTCGATGAAAAAAATGGAATTTCCTCGCCGAACTGATCCTTTCCCTGTACTGTACCGTCGATTCAAATGACTCGATCGCACTGTGTGATCGAGTCAGCGACGTATATGGTACATTATACACACAGTGCTATCGAGTCATTTGAATCGACGGTACAGTACAGGGAAAAGATCGGCTCGGCGAGGAAATTCCATTTTTTTCATCAAAACAATCGTTAAATCGTAAAATCAAAGGGCCTGCTACATAGTGACAGTAATTTTCATGAAGTGTAAGTACAAATTTTCATCTTACCTGTCAAAATTAAGCGATAAATCTAGCCATACTGGCGGTGACGATGACTTTGGGTATTTGTACCTGGAGCTCCAACGCTTACGCGTTGGAGCTCCCTGGAGTTAGGGGAGCCCTATGACTTATTGTGTCCATGAATGATGTCTGTGCATCTAAGGTTTTGACCTGAAAATTAACAAGAATTGCTCTACACATACAGGGTCACTCAAGGGAACCATCGGCAATGTAACAGCGGATGTAACTGCCGAATAACAGGGACGGCAACTGACAGGAGCACAGTGCTTTGTGGAGATTCCTTGTTGTGGTTCCGTGTCCATGTCTCTTGTTGTCTCTTCTGTGTTAATTCAACATATCAGGGGCAGATCCAGGATTTTGTTTAAAAAGGGGGGGGGGTGGCACAAATCTCAGTAAATTTTTATGACAGTGAAAAGCAAAAAAAGGGGGGCACATTGTACATTTTTCTTTCAAAAGTAATACTACATGATGTAAATGCTGTGAATATTTGAAAATTTTAGAATATTGTCAACATAGATCTACATGTATCTACCTTTTGAAAGATTTGTGAAATCTAGCAGGATAAAAGTATTTGTTTTTATGTTTTATGTAAGACTGTACTGTAGATCTTGTATTTTACTTTCATCCTTTTATCAGGCCCTACTATTATTCTTCTTAAATTTCACTCAGGTTGGTCTCCTCAATCACTGATCAAAGAATGGCTGAAGATCCGCCCCTCCTGGGGTTCAAAGTCTTCCAGGATGGAGAAGAAAAGATCCAACAGTTCATCTCAGTTTTCGAATCCACGCACATGAAATGGCTGGAGGAGATCTTGATAGAAGCCAAGATGCATTTCAGAAGGTAGGTGTTTTAGTTTGACTGAAGTCTACAGAATTAATTTATGACCATTCATTCCTTGTAGAGGCCGAAATGAACTAATATCACTGTAAACCGGGGACAGATAACTTGAATGTTGGGGTTATGTTGGGTTTATGTTTTACTTTCATGAATTGTTAATGTCTGCTGTTGATGCAGCAGAAAGCTTTTGCAAATCATAAAAGCGTTTCAGTTCTGATTAGTGTGATTCAAGAATTTTAACAACTTTTTTTCATAAATTTTGACCTTTGCGATAGGGAGTTTTACAGTACAATGTGTATTAATATTTGTTTGGGGTTCTCGTGAAAAGTGTTTCTCATTGGGACGTGTATTGAAGGAATCTATACATGTACATACAGTAAAGACAACCTGCACATAAGGCCAAGTTAAAAAATATACATGTTTAGCGTCCCCGCCGCTTCCTTTTTGGAGGCCGCCTGTTTTTTTTTTTTTGTGTGTAAAACCCCCCCAAAAGTGTAAATTTCATGATTTTTTTTGGGAAAAGTTGGTCTCTATCCATTGCATCTAGCCTATGTAATAGCTGGCATCATTTTCCTAAGTCCAAGTGGTGATATAAAAAATAAAAATGGCGACCATTTTGGAAAAATATTCCGGCTGGTTGTTAAATGGGTCGGTCAGCTATTTTGAAAAAAAAAAAAAGGGCCTCCTCCTTCCTTTTTTCCAAAAAGGCAGGACACTAAACATGTATAATTTTTTTACTTGGCCTAAAGACTGCTTTTCTTGTCACCCTTGAGCAGTCTTTATAAACATGTTTCACTGTAGTACATGTAGTTTATTTTATTACCAGTAACTGCAGGGAGTGCATTGGAATATTTCACTGTAAAATGTTCTGATGTGTAATCAAACATTTTCCCCTCTCCTTTTTACCTCATACAGGGATGATATACCACTTTTACCCAAGACGCCTGCTGTCAAGAACAGGACACGTAAAGGTCGTCGGGTCGCTCGTAAGAGTTCAATAGCTCCTGTAGATGCTGATGATATTCCAGCAAAGAGGTAAGGTGTTCAAAATCCATTTTCATCTTAACTCCTTCCATGCCACCAGATTTTTGAGCAATTGTCAAAAATGAACTTTTAAGAGTTAGTGCTGGGACTAAAAACCGGGTACCCGGGTCCCGCCCGAGAGCATCGGGTCCCGTGTCAAAATATTACATGCCCGTTTCCCGAAAATAAGTATTTAATGATTACTCATGTATGTAACATGACAAGGCGGTAGATAACGTCGACCAGCCATTCAATATCTACATGTAAATATTCATGTAGCGCCCCACTGCAGTGATGCGCTTTCGAGTTTTTCCCAGTGTTAATAGCTTCTTAAGGGTAAATATAAGCTTGTAATTTGTGTTATATGATTTTCAGGTAACCGGGAACCCGCCCGAAAAATCGTCGGGTTCCCGAATTGAAAAAATACCCGAAACTCCCACCCCTATTAAGAGTTGAATATTAATGCACTTATCAATTGTAAGACGCACCCCTCGACCCCCGGGAATGGTGCGTCACTTGTCAGATGTGAGTCGGATTTTCCTATACCATGACGCACCTGTGTGTCTCGACTATGACGGACCTTTTCTTACAATGACTGTGCCTGGACGAAAAAATATGACGCACCAGTTCTAGACTTTGACTTACCATTGTGACGCACCCCGTCATGGTAAAGCTCCGCGCGCACGTGGCACGCTATGCATCGGCGCGGCGCTAGTATAGTATTGCATGCATTGTTGATATCGACATGCATGCATGAACGCTAGCTGAAGACACAAACACACGTTATCATCCTGCACGCTATTGAGGCCGAGCTCGAGATAAGATTATCGGCGATGACATATGAAAATGTGCAGAAGTCACACAGTGCAATCGCTGACATTCTTGTGACGTCAACACATGAATATTCATGTCTCAATCCAGCCTAGCACAAATGCTACCGATCGCGATCATCGCGGCAAGAACCGAACCAGCCAACGCAGTGCTGGAACGAACGGGGTAAAAATAAACAAAGTAACGAAAAATACCTTATTTCTTCCCTTTTTTGAGAACCCAGACAGAAGACAGCATGAGAGAGGATTTGAGATCAATTATTATTATTTGGGGGTTTCCATTTTATTTGATGTCATCAAACTCGATTTTGGGCGCCCGGTGCGAAAGTATAGATTCCATGTCAATATATTTTTTTTTATATTCAAGGAGTTTGCATGTTTAAAAGCCCGGTACGCGGTGAGTATTGCGCGGACAGACCCGTTTGTAAACATAGCGAGGCATTATGACGCACCCATGTAAAATGACCGACTATGACGCACCCCATTCTCCATGCTGTGACTGACCAAATGCTTCCATGACCATACCCTGCGTCATTCATTTGTTGGTAAATTACCCAACCATGACGCACCTTTCCCGGGGGTCGAGGGGTGCGTCTTACAATTGATAGGTGCATCTTTCGATGATTTTTTCTTGAGCAAACTAGGCAAAGATTTTCAATTTGAAGTCTTCAATTTGAATTTCTGTCAGGAGTGCATTCATAATAATGCAAAAACTAAATGGAAAACAAGATACATGTACCTGCCAACTGTCCTTATTTAACAGGGACAATTCTGATTTTGGGTAAAAGAAAGAGCCACTTCTGCCACTGTGTCCTTTTTTTTTGCAAAAATCTGTCTGTAATAATGTAGGAACCTCAGAAATGTCCCGATTTTCAGCCTCTGCCTTGTCATTTGTCCCTATTGCTTGGGTTTCAGGGTTGGCAGGTCTGTGTACTGTGTACTTGATTGAGAGAAGAGCTTGCAAAAGAAATTGCTTTGGGTGCCATTTTTAGTCATTTTGAACAGTTTTCAATTTTGAAGCTTTATTTGGAAGCAGGAATTAATGCTGTCTGCATTCCTAGGTTTACAATAAGTACCATGATTTTCCATTAGAAACAATACATATATAAATCTTTTAGCTATATTTTAAAACTGATCTGCATGGAGAGTTTATTTTTTATTGAATTCATCTCATCCACAGAAGTCGGACTTCAGAACGTCAAGCAACAAAGCGTCAGTCATCCCAACCAATATCGGAATTCCACGAGGACGCCATCAAGAATGCTGCTCAGACAAGTCCTCCCATTGCTATACCACCTCCCAAGAAAATCAAAGAAGAGATTCTATCTCCTGTAAGAGCTGCAGTAGAAGAGACAGCCACACCTACAGCTCCCTCAGTGCCTGTCAAGGAAGAGGTTGTTGAAGCAGAATTTGTGGCACCGGTCGAGGTGTCACCACCAGCTAAACGGTCAAGAGCAACAAGGGCTTCAACGAGGCCCTCCACGGTCAGAACAGCAGCGAAACAAGGCCCAAAGACTCAAGTCACCACAAAGAAAGGGAGAGGGTCAAAGAAGAAGAGCAGTACAGAGGCAGAGACTTCACAGGACGAGGGTGCCACTTCAGCAAAGGAGACAGAAGCACCGGTCAAAGTGGAAAAGGCTGCACCTCCTGTCAAGACAAAGCCTGTTCGGGCCTCAAGCAGAGCAGCTACACGCGCAGCAACAAGCACACGTCAGTCAGCACGCAGCAGACTTGCACAGAATGTGTGTCAGTCTCCGACAGCAAGCAGCCCACAGGTGCGGGCAGCACAGAGTTCTGTTAAAGGGAAGAGGTTATGCAGCAAACTGGTTAACACAACCCAGTCACCTTCCACCCCTGGAGCAAATCGCTATAAGGACCATGTGAAGCGACTTGTCAAACTTCACGAGACAGAGATCTCCAAGGTACATACTGCAGAGGAAGCAAGCTCTCCCAAACGACCCAGGCTGGGGCAAGCTCCATGTAGCCCTAAAACCCCTAAAACACCAAAATCCATGAAATCTGACAGCCCATTCCGCAGTAGCCCCATTCTGAGCCTCAAAGTCAGCTCCAAAGCTACAGTTACCAAAGGGAAACCAATCCAGAAGGAAAGTCAAGCTGGAAGTTCTGGAACCAAAGGGAAGGCTGTCCTTGGTGAAGAGAAAGCCAAAGAAGTCTCTGCATTTTTTTCAAGCCTCACCAGCAAAGCTGTCAAAGCTAACCCTCCAGCTGATACTCCACAACAGGAGACTTCACAGCAGGAGAAGGAAACTCCACCAGATGCTCCCACAAAAGAAATCATCAAGGATGATCACCGGTCA
This sequence comes from Heliocidaris erythrogramma, assembly GCA_025617745.1. Taxonomy (NCBI): domain Eukaryota; kingdom Metazoa; phylum Echinodermata; class Echinoidea; order Camarodonta; family Echinometridae; genus Heliocidaris; species Heliocidaris erythrogramma. Next base: position 18,035,799 of record CM046873.1, on the reverse strand, counting down.
GACGATGACGACGACAAAGCTGAACCTATCGCTGCAGCTAACGACACAGCCCTCTCCCAGGACTCCCTAGACGAACCTCCTGATAGTCATGATGACACTGACAGCCACTTACCTACTCAAGTCATATCTATGAAGTCCTTCTCCTCGTCATCAGGAATGGAAGAAGACAGTCTGATGGAGGAGAAGAAGATACCTTCAGGGCGAAGCACTAGGAGATCCAGTCGGCGGTCATCCATCGCTGTGAGCCAGTCTAAACGCAGGACATCAACATATCTACGTCTCCATCCTGGAAGACAGGTAAGCACCCATAAACATGACTTTCAGATGGAATTTTTCTCTATTAATTCTTTTAAAATTCATTGCACCATGATATTCATTTTGGCCATAGTTGAACATTTTGGAATTTATTGAAATTATGAGTTGCAAGTCGTAGCATGAAGAAATGATATGATCTTAAAATCTGTCTATAAATACATTAGAGTTTATTTATTGTAGGACAAAGGAAATGTTAAGGCAAGATATTAACTTTGAATTTTACACCACAGTATACCCCCCCCCCCATTTCTATTTGTGTAAATTATATAGTGATTGAAACTTTCCTAAGATCTGCACTGAAGTCATTCTAATATGTTCCTTCCGAAATAGATCAAAGTCTCAAATCAATCCACCATCCCTTGATTCACCCCTTACAGTCTAGTATAAGAAGGTCCAGTGCCAGGATCTCCAAGCGTCTTTCAATGGCTGTTTCGATGGAGCGAGACTCTCTGGAATCAAGTGTAGAGGAGCTGCTGGCAGTCAGGCAGAGTCCAAGACTACAAGCTCAGGCTTCTGACCAGACAAACACATCCAGTAGTAGCTCAGGGTATGTTGAATGGTGTCATTGTTCACTGTACTCAAGATTCTTGGGGCTCTCGCATTTCAAGTTGCCATGAAATGCAACTTGACTCTTAATCAGAATCGTGTACACATAATGTTAGATCGATTTCTGAAAAAGCAACTTCCAATACAAGATGTTATAGACTTTTTCACTGTTTATTATTGATTTTCTACTTTTTACCATTTTTACTTCAGGAGTGGTATTCTGAGATTTATTTTATCTTCATTTTAGTGAAATAATTTTAATTGTCATAACAAAATGTATGCTTATGGTGCATCATTGCTTAATGACTGCGCAAAAGTGGCTGTGTACGCGGAATTCATCTGTGCAAACACCAATGAAATGTTGCAGTTTAAAAGTTGTTATGACCATTAAAATCTTTTCACTAAAATCAAAATAAAATAAATCTCAGAATACCACCCCAGAGTACAGCGGAACCACTTTATAACAAACTCCTTGGGACCAAGAAAAAGTCCTCTTTATATCGAAACCTTGTTTTATATATCGTCTTGTTTGGAGCCAGAAGGGCGTTAACTTTAACACAGGGTTAACACCTTTCTGGCTCTCAACAGATGATATATACCATGGCTGAAAAACAATAGGATACAAAAATTACCTTGTTATAATTATAACGAGAGTTTATTATAACAGTATAATATTAATACATGGTGGGGAGTGCGTTGGTGCGATCTGGCAACGCAAAGGTTTTTATCGTGGTGTACTATACGCACGAGGCGCAAGCCGAGTGTGTTTGACACAACGGGTCGGCAATATGATTATGAAGTCTATAAAACTGGTTATGAACCCCATAGAATGCGCGCATGTAATCCCTGCGCTAAAATGACAATTAAACTACGCGATTTCATTGCGTTTTAAGTTTGCACGTACCAGAGGTACGCGTACGCGCAGCTCATCCGTGGTTTAGAGCCTTTTTGCCGTATGTTATCACTTTTTTTTTGCACGGTCACATGGTGTTATTTGACTAATCAGGATGGCTACATTCTTGAACCTGTTTTATAATGCTTTTTATTACGTCCTTCCACTGTATCAACATCCCATGGACTGCTCCCCTGAGCACTGCTATCTCAATCCCCATTACAAGTGGAGAGAAGCGGTGCAAACACATTCTCTGACAATTTGCTGTACGTCCAAGTACCTAAAATATATTACCATTTTAAGTCTAGATGCAATAAATATGTGTCGAGTGTTCAAAAGGGGGGTGGTTCATCAAGTGTCTTGTCTGATTTTACTGACAAATTTGCTCTCAGCCAATCAGATGCAAGGATTTCAGGAGCTTATAACAGTTATTGCAATTTGTCGTTGATGACAAGTTTTATGAAACAGAGCTCGGGTTTCAATGTGAACTCTTCTTCAATTTTCAGGTCCGGTTTATCCAGCTGCGATTCTGATGACATCATTGACAAAACTCCATCACCAGAATGTCCTCCATCTAAGGTAAGGATCTAAGGATTGTAGATAGATTTGGAGTTCTCCCCAAAAATGCCTTAACCCTAATCAAGCCGGGATATATTGGCTATGCCACAGCCGGGGGTGGGGTGGATGGCTAATTTTTGGTGTAGACACTCTTTCCAGTATTCTTAGCAAATATACTTATATTTATTTATTTATGTATTTGGTTTTTTTTTACCTTTTCTTTTTTCTTTTAAATGAAATTTGTCGGGGACACTTTTGCGGTCATAAACAGCATAAAGGTGTTAGAGGTATAGTGGTTCATGCACTTGACTCTCAATGAAAGGGTTGAGATTTTGAATCCCAGCCCGGCGCTAGCGTCCTTTGGCAAGACATTTAATCAACTTTTGCCACTCTCCACCAAAGGTGTAAATGGGTACCCGATATGCTAGAGCGCTCCATATTTGACCGCTCGGCTATGACCGAGGTAATAATGTTGGAGCGCCATGAGCATCACGACGTGATGGACCTGAGCGCTACACAAGAAGCCACCATTATTATTATGAAAATAAATTAATTTGAATCAGTAAAAGTAAAAATATTGATAGATATATCAAAAAAAATTTAAATAATTTATAATATACGTGAAATGAGTGTTGTACTTTATTATGGTCAGTGCAGGTCAACGCGTTCATCATGCCTTCAGAGTTTTTCATTTTAGTTGGACATCTTTTGCTCTCATTTTCTCCAAGGTTATCCGCCCTCATCCCAAATCCTTCGTAAATTCACTGAACAAGAAGAAGAAGTTTACTACACCAGGTACCCCTCAATCTGGGAGTGTGATTACATCGTTTATACAGAGAAATACACCCCAGAAGAAGTCTCTTAAGGTATGTGAACTTTTAGTCTTTCCTCTCTCTCTCCCCATCTCTCTCTCTCTCTCTCTCTCTCTCTCTCTCTCTCTATCTCTGTCTCTCCCTCTCTCTCTCTCTCTCTCTCTCTCTCCCTCTCTCTCTCATTCTGTTACTCTCTGTCACTTTTTCTCTTGCCTTTCATCTCCTTTTATCAATGAAAACTACGTTTTATTAGCGTGAAGAGATTTTTATAGTCATTGAAAAAAAATCATTGTTCTTCGTGCAGTATGTATGTATGTGAAATATCTGCATTCGCAAGCCGCCTATGTGGAGAATTAAGTCCATGTCTCATACTAATTTATAATAGTTCTGACAATCACAACCTCTCTCACTAAAATATACTATAAAGCAGGCATGATATTCTTCCGATTTAAATCGGAATTCTGATTTTTTTCTTTTCCTGACAATGATCTCGATTTTTGGGCATTTTTCCCCGATTGTAATAAACGATCCTGTTTTAAAAAACCGATTTTGTTGTGGTCGAATAATTTGTGGTTGATATGAGATTTGGGGCGATTCGTATGTCGGTTGTACCTGTATGTAAGCGTTGTTTTTTTGTGCTGGCTCGCCTGCAAGTGATTCGTTTTGTGTAGCATTGCATGGTGTGGTGCGCACGTGTACGTGAAGCAAGGTGGTGACTGGGGTAGATTTTATTTTGGCCGAATTTTATCGATAGCAACGTAACATAAACGTAAACGGAACAGCATGCGTTTGTTTACTCGCGACGCTATATATTCAGCCCAGGTCAGCGGCTGCCGCCTGCCCAGGCACGCGGCTCAGCTGTTTTGTACTTGCTCTATCATCATGTGGATTTACATCGTACATGTACGTACGTGCACGTGTACCTCGGCGATATCGATCTCGACATCGGTCTTTTCCAAACTGTTAGTTCGTGTATGTTGGCCCTGGAATTGGAATAATGTATTTTTGACACTAAGATGGCATCTAAAGCTAATGTAAGTTGGAAACTACCCAGTGATTTGCCTTTTTAGGCCTAGGGCCTACAGTTATATAAAAATTTCCAAAAAAAAGGCCTTCTAGACACCTTTAAATGTGCTCATGAAAGAGCAAAAGTGCAGGGGCTCCAGGGGGCTTCGCCCCCTGACCCCCACCAGGGGCTCTGCCCCTGGCGGCCGGAAATGTAGATTTTCTTTTGGTAGGCCACTATCATGCCTGATAAAGTGAATTGCACAATACCACACCTGATCTTTTCACAAGTGAGGGAATTTATTCAAACATTTATTATCATTGTAGAAATCAGAACATGTGGTGATTGAAGAAAGTTGATTTTTTTATACAATGCAATCGTGATTAATAGTCGGAACCAGTTAACTGACCTTTAGTGCAGCTACTGCAACAGCAAACCACAAACAAACAAGCTGCGTCAGTTAGAGTGAGAATTAGACCCAAGATACACATACTACGGCTGTCCCTTACATCGGCTATAAGAGTTATGATGTTTTATATATGTGGTATATAATGTTATCATTACTGTTGTTACTTTCTACCAGGAGCAACAGCAAGAGAGGAAAGCTCAGTTACTTGAGAAACAGAAGAAGGAGGAGAATATCAAGAAGAAATTAATTGAGGAAAGAAGAAAGAATATCCAAGATCAAAAGAGGTCAGTACATACAAAATGTCACATTTACCTCAGCCCATAGCTAGTAGAAGAGAGATAGTTGGGACACATACACACGCCCTCCTTTACAGGTCACGCTGGGCGCGTGTCACAACTATGCCTCCTCTATCAGCTATGACCACAAGCAAGCCTTAAGTTTGAGCATTTTTTTTTGTAGTAAAATGATGCACACCACTATAGAGACAAGCATCCGATGAAAGTTTGTTCCCAAAGAAGGTGACGTAATTTATAATATATCTTTACCAGTTTATGCGTAACTGAATAGCACTCATGTGACATAAATGAGTAATTGGCGTCATAAGATGAAGAATTAGGGAGTTTCGTTCAGCAACGTACGCGGGATTCTAGGAAGGAGATTAACAATTGCACATGACAAAGGACGCCTGGACGATCGTCTTAAAGTCTTCCTGGAAAATTGAAGAACTGGAACAGTAGTTTCGTCCTAGATTCAGAGCGAACGATGCATTTGTAATTTATTGTGCGCTCTTGATCTAGCACGGTATTGCCGTTCTTTAATTTTCGACATCCTAGAATCCCGCGTACGTTGCTGAACGAAAACTGTTGAATGAACTATGCTAATTGTCAATTCATTATGTCATGATGAGTTTTTCAATGTGGTTTACAGCCCTGTAGCCTAACTGTACCTCTAATTATGATTTATTAGAATCCGAGATGAGAGGATGAAAAGAGTGAGAGAGACAAAGGCTCAACAGGAGCTTGAAAAGATCCACCAGAAGAAACAAAAGATCCAGGAACGAGAGGAACTGAAACAGGTTAGCTAATACTATTTTTACCGACAAATTTGCTCTCAGCCAATCAGATGCAAGCATTTCAGTAGCTTATAACAGTTGTCGGTAAAAATCACTGACAAAACGTATGATGTAACGCCCCCCTGGACTACTACAGGAACGAGAGGACTGAAACGGGTTAGCAAATACTATGGTTGCTTTGATCCCAGGGGAGCGTTTCATCAAGCGTTTTGTCAGTGACTTTTACAGACAAATTTGCTCTCAGCCAATCAAATGCAAGGATTTCAGTAGCTTATAACAGCTGTCAGTAAAAATCACTGACAAAACGCTTGATGAAACCCTCCCCTGGACTACTACAGGAACGAGAGGACTGAAACGGGTTAGCAAATACTATGGTTGCTTTGATCCCAGGGGAGCGTTTCATCAAGCGTTTTGTCGGTGAAATAACTTCATATGAGATGCTGCATGTAGACCATTGATACTTTGATTCTAACATCACATCAGCTACATGTTACATGTATTTGATCATGTTTTTTTATGATTTGCTCCTGCATTTTTTTTGCCTAAAATGCCTGGGATCCATTGCTCGATTTCTTATTCGCCTCTTCATATTTGCTTTCTCACTCATGCTTACAAGCCACTTATATCTGATAAAATTTTGAAAAGAATGCCCACCTTGCTATCTCTTCTTAGTCATGCATCTCTCATTTTCCTCAGACTTTGTTAGCAAATCTTTATCCAGAATAAAAAGCTTTGAGGTGCACCCCTGATGAAAGAAAAAAATTAGACATTAGACATTTGCACCAAGGACATCAAATATTAGTTATTGAAAAAACGACTGGCTTCAGAATAGACCGCTTCGGTAATGTATGCAAATTTTATGCATACCTTTCAAACAAAGGTTGTTCTTGACAACCTGAAAGCTTGCCAGAGGCTTGCCGGACAAAGCTACAAATAATGTATGCAAACTGGATTCCAAGGCTCATTTATAAAAAGCAGGTTCATGGAATAGCTCGTCACTAGGTGCTCAGAGAATATATGCGCATAAATGTGCATACATTACAGAAACGGTCTATTGTCGAGAGTGATTAAGGTTGCTCAAGTGCCACCGTCCAAAATGTGGCATTCTATGATCTTCTGTAAAGCATGGACTGACTTGCAAGAATCCCGTTAGTTTAGAGTTTAAACCTCCCAAATTCGTTTACCTCATTACGACAGACTCTCACAGAGAAGCAGAAGGAAGAGAGAAAGAAGGATGAGCAACAGAGAGGGAAGCTTTACGAAAAGAAGAAGGCCGAAGCGGAGGAGAGGAGGAAACAAGAGATGGAGGCCAAGCTAAGGAAAATTAAAGAGCAGGTGAAGATCAGTGTCACTCTAGAATTCAAGGGCCCGACCAACACAAAATATTCCAACCACCTTTCCGTACTCTCTAAAATATTTCCTTAATTAGTTATTACCTATAGAGTTAATTAGTTGTAGATACTTTTCGCCTGCTTTTTGATAAAGATTATCGTGCGCAAAATATTTTTGACTTGAACATCTTGAAAGCTTGCATGTGCTCTAATTCCATTGGAATTTAGCAATAATCCATGCTAATACGAAATGCAAAGCTTGATATCGAAACCATTCTCATATTTGCATAAATGCATATTGATTCAAACAAAGACCTTTAGGTTCAAAAGCATTGCAAGGCAATCTGTCACTGCAGACTTTCTTGTACTATTTGATATCTCCAACCTTCCCTTCTCTCTCTCTCTATATCTCTCCCTCCCTCTCTCTATCTCTCCCTCCCTCTCTCTCTCTCTCTCTCTCTCTCTCCCTCTCTCTCTCTCTCTCTCTCTCTCTCTCTTGCTTGAAGCATGAGCAGTTTAGCTGTAGAAAGCTCCAAAATAGCTCTGGTGAGAAAAAAAATATACAGCGGAACCTCGGAAATTACCTCTTTATATCAAAACCTTGTTATATCAGGGCTTAAAAACAATAGAATACAAAGAAGTGACACCCGCAAAATTACCTTGTTATAACGAGAGTTTGTTATAACAATGTTCTTTAGAACCAGGTTCCACTGTAGTAAAATACTTGTAAAAAAATTTGAGAAAATAGCAGTTTTACAATATCAATCCAAATGGCGTTGAAGAGAGACGTACTAAAGCTTTTCGTCTTGCACTCATCGGAGTATACCGCAAGAATGAACAGAAAGCCGAAATCGAACAATTCTCTTCATCTTGGTTTAAAATTCTTAGCTGAGCAAGAAACTTTACACATCTGCGCATGCTCAAAGCCATGTACATTCAGCTCACTGAACCTGTTCTTTGCCGACAGAAAGAGTTCGTGAGGACGCTCGTATTATTTTAGCTCCCGTTATTACAAAATCGGCCTAATTCCTGTTATGTTCAGGCAGCTAATCAAAATCTGTCTAATATTTTGCGCGCTTTGTTCCTTTAGTTTCCGGTATATTGTTCGATTTCGGCTTTCTGTTCATTCTTGCGGTATACTCCGATGAGTGCAAGACGAAAAAGCTTCAGTATGTCTCTCTTCAACGTCATTTTCCGATTCTGTAGTACTAAACATCTTTTCAATATCAATCCAGGAACTCCTGTGCACAGAAATCTATTTTTTACAGTGACACTCGCCCCATTTACCTTCTCTCTTCTCTCCCGTATACAGGAAGACGAGAAGCGTCGTCACCAGCACCTGCTGGACCGCAAGCGAGAATACGAGGAGCAGGAGAGGCAGCGTCGGGCAGAGGAGCAGAGACAGCAGGCTGAGCAGCAACGTCTGAAGCAAGAGAAACTTAAACTGGAGGAGATGGTGAAGAAGAGGGAACAGACCCTGGCCAGAGAGAAAGAACAGCAGAGACTAAGAGAAGAAAGGTAAGAATTTGGTTGAGGTGTTACCCTCCAAGTTCCGGAATATGCAAAGAGAAAAGTAACAATACAGCATACAAATGATGAAGTCGTTCAGCAGTTACAGAAATTTAGTACAAGTCAATGTTGGAAACATCAAGAGGTTAAGTCAGGGCCCCGTTTCATAGAACTTGCTATCAATCACAAGCTGCAATAATTCTTATAAGCTACTGAAATCCTTGAATCTGATTGGCTGAGAGCAAATTTGTCATAGAGATGGGGCAGTTGTTATTGATAACAAGTTTTATGAAACGAGGGCCCAGTTCTCACATGAAGCAGTAAATTGCGTCAAAAAGACTTTGTCGCAAAATGAGATGAGAGTATTGTGTGTCAGATATTAGTGATCTGAGAGTACACATACGTGTGCATGTCTTTGTTGTATTTCATTTCTTCTTCCTAATCCCCACAATATTCAAGAAGCCTTGCTCAGATAAGAATGTAGAGGGGAAACTCATTAAAATGAGCTCTGATATAAGGAGATTCCTTCTACAGTCAAACCTGCTTTCGCGACCACCTGTATAGAAAGACAACAATATTTGTTTCCTTTGAAAAGTGTTTCTCATTGAAACGTGTATTAAAGGAACCTGTACGTAAAGACCACCTGCTCATAAAGACCACTTTTCTTGTCTCCCTTGAGCGGTCTTTATAGACAGGTTTCACTGTATAACAAGGTAATGTTGCTGGTCCCAAGGTCCTCAATATAGTGAGTTCCCACTGTACTTTCATTTATGATTGTATACCAAGGACCACGTTTTCATTGATTTTTCTCCGTTAAGTAGATTAAATTTTTACTTTTGTTTGATAAAAACAATTACAAACCATCGTGAAATTTTTGAATTTCCATTTCTGAAACTTTTTAACTTTGACCACGACAGGGAGAGAGAGCGTAAGGAGCAGGAGAGAAGGAGACAGCAGGAGGCTGAGCAGAGAGAGAGGGAGAGGAAAGCCAAGGAGGAGGCCGAGAGACAACGCAAGATAGCTGCTGACAGAGCACTCAGGGAAAAACAAAGGAAAGAGGTAAAGCAGAACACGATTGTAAATAATGCGTTATCAGAATAACTGTATTCTGTTGCATTTAAGATACATGATGTTTTATCATAAAAATGTAACAGCAAAAGATCATTTCAATATTACTGCTATTGTGGCATAAAGCTTATTCATCTTGCTTTTTGTGACGGGTGAAAATTGAGTGTGGCGTTTTGGTGGTGATGAGATGAAAGTCTCACAGAATACAACCAAATGTACACTGAATGTCTAAAAAGTAATGATCTAACTTATACATGCCAAACAAATTTTAAAGTGTATGAGTAAAGAGCGGTGAGAAATTATGTTGGTAGTCCTGTATAAATGGTCATGCTTGTTTGTGTGTGTGCGTCACAACAAGTTTTATGACTCTTTTTTTTTTTCTTCACTTTTCTGGTCAAAGAAGTTTTCAGAATGATTTTAGCCAGGTTATCTCTGGGTGCAGTTACATTACCAGTTCTGGGGGGTGTTTCATAAAGCTGTTCGTAAAGTTACGCATGACTTTACGAATGACTTGAATATGAAGTGCCCGAAAGTATGCCCAAAGTTTTTCCTGATGTTTTAACAAAGTGTGACTGTATTTCCAATAACCTCAATTTTAAAAAATGGCAAAAATATACTTTGCATTAAAAGTGTTTGTTATAATAAGAATGTTAATCTACATCTGCACAGTTCAACTTTAGTTGATGCAGTTAAAAATGATTGAGCATCTCATTTGGCTTGTCATATATAAGTCATTTGTAAAGTCGTGCGTAACTTTGCGAACAGCTTTATGAAACACCCCCCCTGGTAATGGAGGTAATGTAGTTCGTCATAAAGATTGTGACTCATTTCTTTATGTTTGTATGTCTACAGGAGGAGGCACACGTTAAGACTATTACGGAGAAGGAGAGAGCCAAGCAAGAACATGAAAGACTGAAAGCTAACATCCTCAAACAGAACACTTCGATCAACCAGCAACACAATACCAGCGGACTCAACTCTACCTTCAATAAAGACAAGGTGGAGAACTCCCCACAGTCATATGATCTTACACCACAGAGGTATGGAATGTTCCATTCATTTCTGTTTCTTTTTATCTCTCCTTTCATTTCTCTTCTTCCTTTCCAAAGTATGCACAGTCTTGTGAGCTTACTCACGTTTTCTTCTTTTTATCTTCTTTCTCTCTTTGCTATTTTCCCACTCTGCAAAGGAGGAAATGAACTTCTTGAGTAAATTGTCTCTGTTTAAAGAACAAATTATTTGGAGTAAGATTGTAAAATATGTTATTTCAGACATAACTGTAGTGTACTGAGGAGCCTGTCACTCTGTCAGGCCTGCCAAGTCTCCCTGATTTCGCAGGAGACTCCCTGACATTGGACACTTATAAACCAGTTTAAATGCCTCCTATCGGACATTGTTCCTGATTATGGAAAAGTATTGCCATTAGGTTGTATGCATTTAAAATAAAACTCTCCTTGATTGTTGAATTTCAATGTTGGCTGCTCTGCTCTGTTTGCATCTGTATGTGTGAGCCACACCTCTCACATTGTATCTAAAGAATGTTTCTTTTCATGATTTTCAAATCGTGTTCAGTCATAGTATCTCATAATGTTGGGAAAATTTCATGCATCTGATGACATTCTCTGTAAACAGGTTGATTTTCTCGAGATATTTTGGACATGTTATAAAAGACACTCAAACCCGTCTTAGTGGTCACCTCTTTATATATAGGCCACCTGCCTGTAGTGTTCACCTATATTGTCAGCCTTTAGCAAAAAATATGTTATAGAACCTGTGTAGAAAGGCCATCTGTCTACAGTAGCCGCTTTTTCTGTTTACCTTGCATGGCCTTAAAGGGATACGCCACTGGGCGGCCGTGGAGAAAGTCAGGATTTCGTAAGCCCCATTCACTCGTACACAAAGTTTGTGCGTCGAACGCGTCCTTTGGGCTACTGCGATTACATTTCGGACTGCACGAAGCCGACTGAATCTCGCACGAGAGCTCGAGCTCGAGCTCAGGCGGAGCATGCATGTTGCGCGGCGAGCAGTCTGTCCGGAGTTAGAGCCCCGCGAGGCAACGGCACGATCGGGTAACGATCACGGTGCCCTCTCGCGGAATAAAAACGTCCACAATCTGCGGTTGAGTATCCCTTTAAGAGACATACATGTATTTGACTGCATCATTTTTTGCTCCTCTACATTGTCTCTCTTTTTCTCTTGTCATTTCAGGATCTACGTAGCAGCCTCGGCAGAGAACTATGGTATTGATGACCTGCGCAGCGATGATAGTAGTGACGATGAAGAAGCACCCAGGAAGAAGATTCCTAGCTGGGCTCAGGGTAAGATCTTTTACTCCTAAGTTACAAGTTTCCAATAATAATACAGACTCTTTTTGGGATGATCCGTGCCTGCCCCTTGTACATTCGCTGCAATATGTTTGAAGATAATACTTGCGCCACAAGCTTTCAGGACTTGATTGCCTCCAATTTTACACACATTTTTCTATCATTGGATACCTTGTGTGGTGTCAAAAGTGCGCCAAAATGGACACTTCCTCTTAAATCTTGTACACAGTGCAGAATTGACCTGTGAATATGTGGATAATTAATACAATTTAAAAATGAATGAGTTAATGATATGAGATACTTTATGGGATTATTCAGTCAAAGATGCTCTATCTACATGACAAGTTTTAGAATTCCTGTCCCTTTGTGGCCAAGATCAGGGGGGGGGGGCAGCTCCCTAGTTGAAAAACCACCGAAAATAACCATGCCTTTTTAGGGTCAAGAAAAAATTGTTTTATTTTGTGCTGGAGATTTTTTTTTCCTTCTTCAAATGTTTCTCTTTACTTCCTTTACTATTTATAGGTGGAGCTCTGAAGACTGCCTTGATCAACCAGCACTACCATCCACCCGACTTCCAGGCTCTCTTCCCCGTCGTTGAACCTCCCAACCTTAGCGTCATGTTCGTCAAGAAGAGGGCGCGCTTCACCAAACGTACCAGCTCGGCCGTCTGGAACTCCCCCATCCTACACCATCTTAGATGAGAACGACCATCATGCTGGCAAAGTTTAGATGAGCTCTCGGGCTAGCTAGCTCTTGGATGACCCCCGTGGGCTGGTGTGTTTTGGATGAACCTTACAGAGATTGGATGAACAGTTGTACATAGATAGTATTCTGATTATGTAACGCCACATGGGGGAATTCCCTCATAACAGAGTCATTTTATAACAAAATACTGCATAGTGTTATGAGAGCTTGAAGGGCATAAGTCCTACTTCTTTCTGGAGTTGACACCCTTCTGACTTTTAGATCAGTGATCTCATCCTGTCCTGTCCTATACATTAAATTGTTTTATACAGTCAGCTCATAAGATGCAGCCTCTGCCTCACTGGATATCTGGGGTAGCTTCTTGTGCTTGTTGTTGAAGTTGTCTACAAGGAATCCATCTCGAAGGCTTTCTACTGGCACACAGAGATGATCCTCAGGGCTGCTGGCATTTTCTTTCCCTTCAAATTTTTACAGTGATATAAGATTCAGCTTCTGGCTCACTGGATATCTGGGGTAGCTTCTTGTGCTTGTTGAAGTTGTCTACAAGGAATCCATCCATCTCGAAGGCTTTCTACTGGCACACACGGATGATCCTCAGGGCTGCTGGCATTTTCTTTCCCTTCAAATTTTTACAGTGATATAAGATTCAGCTTCTGGCTCACTGGATAATCTGGGGTAGCTTCTTGTGCTTGTTGAAGTTGTCTACAAGGAATCCATCTCGAAGGCTTTCTACTGGCACACACAGATGATCCTCGGGGCTGCTACTTATATTATTGGGTATATTTACCACATGGATGATTATTTTTTGCTGTAGAGCTCATCAGGTGTTCGCCCTATAATCACCAAAATAATAGATGGTTTTCCTGTTATTTATTTTTTTTATTAGCAATCAATATTCCATTGCGACGTTAATGACATGTATACTCTACATGGTACGCAATTGCTAAAATTCCAGGTATAGTTCTTGTGATATTGGAGGTTGACTGGGATTTTAGAAATAATTGTGACAAAGCAGCTTTCAAAAAATTCAGACTCATATGCAGCACAAATTATTTGCTCAAGAAGTGTGTTTATATATTATACTCTACACATGGTGTACGAAAACACTGTATTGAAAGCCCATTGCTTTGTTTTTACGCCATGAGCAATACATATATGTATATTGTAAGACCAGAAACATCTGCGAGCAAGAAACTTTCGCAAACTGGGCCCCCATTTCTTAAAATTTGTTATCGATAACAACTGCCCCATTTCTATGACAAATTTGCTCTCAGCCAATCAGATTCAAGGATTTCAGTAGCTTATAACAATTATTGGAACTTGTTATTGATAACATGTTTTATGAAACAGAGCCTGGGGCCCTTTTTCATAAAATTTGTTATCAATAACTGCCCGATTCCTATGACATATTTGCTCTCAGCCAATCAGATTCAAGGATTTCAGTAGCTTATAACAATTATTGTAACTTGTTATTGATAACAGGTTTTATGAAACGGAGCCCGGGGCCCTTTTTCATAAAATTTGTTATCAATAACAACTGCACCATTCCTATGACATATTTGCTCTCAGCCAATCAGATTCAAGGATTTCAGTAGCTTATAACAATTATTGGAACTTGTTATTGATAACAGGTTTTATGAAACGGTGCCCTGGTCCAGATTCGCAAAAGTTTCTTGCTGGGAAATATCCGTCCTCACGGACATTCGAGACCATCTGGGACCATGAAAATTACCTTGTTATATGAGGAATTTTATATATCAGAGCTCTTTATACCGACTTTTCACTGTATTTCTGGTTTTAGTTGTGAATGGATGTAGATATTGTAAAGCTTTATTGTATATAAGAAAACTTGTATGTAGACTTGTTTCAATTCTAAATGTTTTTTTTTTTTTTGCTGGATGAAATCGGCCAATTAATGTTAAAAAAACCAGAAATGCGGACACAATATCTGAAAATGTAAGTTTTTACATTTTGCCGAAGTGCTGATGTGTGAGACATGCAATGTGAAAGAATTTTGAGGAACAGTTAGGCCTCAAAAAATTTCACAAATGTACATGTATTTTTTTTCTAGAACTTTTTAATCTAGATTTCGCCCTGTTTTAGATGGTATTCATAATTTACTGATATGCTCATTTACGAAATAATTTTTCTATAATCCCAGACTTTTTTTGACCAACTGTAGTAATATTTAAGAGAAAAATCACCAAGTTTCGAATGAAAAGCAATGGTATATGTTTAATCATGTGATACTCTCTGATGTGAACAACTGGGACAAACATTTTGAAAGTATACGTTAGGCATTCTAAATTTGTATATTTTTATGTCATAAATGAAGTCCTACATATTCTGAACATACTTTGGGTTATTCAACTATTGGGTCGTCATCGATTTAAAAAAAAAATTGCAAGAACTTTAAACAGCATCATTATATTATATATATATATATAGTGAACATGGGTTTATTTCGCTGTCACTCTGTAAAGCTAAATTCACAAAGCACTTATTTTAATTTGCCTCTTTTTTATCAGACTTTCCTTTTTCTGTGTTCACTTGTAGCTTTAGATGTACATGTATATGTCTTGTTTAAGTTCTTATAGAATGACCTTGTCGTTATGTCAGGCATTGGTCAGCGATAATGAACGATTGAATTAATTGATATTATATGTATTTTTGTTTTAAGAAATTATTAGGTGTGATCAGTACATTACGAGGCAGTTGGAAAGGTATTTTAGAAAGGAGTTGAGGTTTTAGACAGAATCTTGTAAAGTAATAAAGTACAGGATCCACCCAGCAAAATGTTTGACCGTTTCTTTCATGAATCAGCTATGTCCTCTTCTTTCTTGAAGGTTTCGTTGTTTTCTCTCTCTTGCTCCTATTTACTCTTCTGTCTTCCATTGTCTTCTTTTCTTCCATCTCTTTTTACTGTAGTTTTTTTAATTTATAATAATAATAATACAGTACATTTATTAGGCGCTTAAATGGATGTTTCTAAGCGCACGGTTTACCGGAAAATTAAAGATTAAATCCAAAATAATGCAAAAATACAAAAATGATCAGAAACCTTATGTAATTCAAACAATGGATCAGGGATGCCATTTTTCAGACAAAAGTAGGAATCCCTACTTTTTCAACATATTTTTAGCCATAGAAAACCACTTTTTATGTACACAAGGGCCCATTCTAGATGATTTTCCTACTTTTTTATCAATTCTAAGTGGCATCCCTGATGGATACAGTGTATAAATACGGTAAATGAATACTGAAAAGCAAGACCGCAAAATAAAGTCCTAAAAAATGTTTGGAAACCAAAGTATGATAGATTATATCTCCCTTGTGGCATAATCATTGTTTTGTTATTCCCCCCCCCCCCTCACTCTTCGTCTTTCTATTTTTTTCACATATGTTCTCTTGTATGTACTTCCTCTCCCTTTATCCCACTCTCTTCTGTAAGTCTTCATATACACACACTTAGAAATAAAGGTACAATTTTGCACCCTTCAAATGCAACACTGGCAGCACCTTTTTGGGTGCGAGTTTGCACCCTAAGAAGCTTTTTGTACCTTTAATGGTGCAGTTAACTACAATTTGCACCCTTTAGAAAAGATACAAATTTGCACCCTTTTGGATGCAAACGTTTATGCACCCTTAAAGGTGCAAACAAAAAGGTGCATTTTTGCACCCTTTTCATGTAGGGTGCAAGATTGCACCCAAAAAGGTGCTGCCAGTGTTGCATTTAGGGTGCAAACTTGAACCTTTTTTTCTAAGTGTGCATGTATACACATTTTTTATACTTATTCAATTGCATGCATTTCCTCTATCTCTCTCTTCTCTCACCCCCCCCCCCCCCCCCCCCCCGTCCCCTCTCTCGCTATCTCCTCTATATTATTTTGTTTTCTCTTGTTCTTTTTCATGCTCCAAATCACTCTCATCTTCAATATCTTACTTTCTTCCATCTTGAATGCAAGAAAAAAATTTAAGGGTTTCAATCTTTCAAATGAATAAGTACTAGTAAACTGATCTTTCTCCCATCTAAACCCCTCTAATTCAAGTTTGATCGATTATATCTCTCTTGTCATGGCATCATCATTGCTTTGTTTAGTACATGTTTTGAAGTACTGCAAATTCCTAGACCGCAAAATCGTAACGATTGGGGTATCGTTTTAAAGAAGAATAAACACACTTTCTAATGATACTAACAAAGCGACGATTATGCCACGACAGGAGAGATATAATCTATCATACTTTGGTTTCCAAACATTTTTTAGGACTTTATTTTGTCCACCACTTGAATAATGTAGCACTGTTAAGTAAGATGTGTAAGGACATCGAGATTCACGTCTTTCAATGCTTTCTCGGAGGAAGCATCATTTCAAGTACACCAGAGGCCAACAGTTTCAGAAATGGGAGAGATTGGTCTTTTTAATGGGAAGATAGGAATGCAAGACAATGATTTTCAAACTACACTGTATTCCTGATACATGTACACGTATAATATTTATAACATTATTTCGTTTTGTCTATGCCCCCCCCCCCCCACCAAAAAAAAAAAAAAAAATAATAATAATAATAATAATAATAATAATAGTAATAGTAATAGTAATAGTAATAGTAATAGTAATAATAAATAACAAAAATAAAAAATAAATAATAAAGTTTTTTAAAGCTTAAAACTGTTTTCCTATTTCATAAAATACATGAACTTGCAATCGCAAGCAGGGAGGGTGTCGATTCTGAGCCTTGCACTTGGGGATACCCCCCCCCCCCCCATATCCATCCTGTTGGTCGATCAAAACCTCTTGCTTTAAACAGTGATCAACTATCTAATACGACAATCATTGTTATAAGTATACACATAACACACTGATGCTTTTATGAAAGTCCAATTAATTACCTTGTATGATTGCGAAAAAAAAAAATGGTACTGCATGATTGCACCGTGCTTGTATAATACAATTACCATATACCACTCAATTTCCGATAAGTGAACTAAACAACTGTCGGCTTACTTTATCAGATGGTTTGGCTGGCTGCCTGTCCATTCAGCCAGTAGTTTAGACTCTTATGTAATGGAATAGTGGATGCCTTTTTTAAAAAACATTAGTTTATTCATCAGGAAACAAAGCCGGGAAATACGAGGTAAGTATTAAGGTTGTGTTTTAAAGACCAATGTACAGGATTGAAACACAAAACGAAAGACATATATTCAAACCTGCTTTAGTGACCACCTGTAATGAAGGATCACCTGTCTATAAAGACAACAATTTTCGTTTCCCTTGAAAAGTAATCACTGAAACGTGTATTAAAGGAACCTTTACATAAAAACCACCTGCTCATACCGACCGCTTTTCCACTTGTCTCCCTAGAGCGGTCTTTATAAACAGGTTTCACTGATTACAAAACATTTTTAAAAACCCATAGAAAATACATGTACATTTATGAAATTGAAACATGAGGGTGGAGGTGGGTTTGTTAATATCAACACTATTATATCTTGGGTTAAATTCAATTATTTTGTTGACGTTTGAATTTGAGGATTTGATGTTTTAATCGTGCATGAAAAATAGTAAGTAACTGTAAATAAATATCGAATAGACCGCTTCGGTGATGTATGCAAATTTTATACATACCTTTGAAGCAAAGGCTGTTCTTGACAACCTGAAAGCTTGCCGGACATAGCAACAAATAATGTATGCAAACTGGATTCCAACCATTGAGGCTCATTTATAAAAAGTGGGTTAATGAATAGCTCGTCACGGGGTGCTCAGATAATATAATTATGTCCAAAATTTGTATACATTACAGAAGCGGTCTATTGGACAGGCATGTATGTCAATAGACCTGTTTACTAAGTGATTCAAATTTATGGATGTTTCTTTCCTGGGGACCCAGTAACGAGGTATTCCATTAACCTGTTGGAATCCAGTTTGCATACATTAATTGTTGCTATGTCTGACAAGCCTCTGGCAAGCTTTCAGGTTGTCAAGAACAACCTTTGTTTCAAAAGTATGCATAAAATTTGAATCACTTAGTAAACAGGTCTATTAAAGATCACATTACAAGAAAATTCCATCAAAGTAAATATTGGCTTAATACTTTTTATTGCATAGATGGCATAAATTAAACAAGGTTATCCAAATTCAACGCTTGGAAACATTTGAAGTAATGATTATTATCAATTATAAAACGGTAAAATACAGCCCCCGATATAGCAGCTGAAGAGCTCCTCGAACGCTGCTGAGATGTGTGACGACACACCAGGGGCCAGTCCTGTCTAAGCAGGCGATGTCCCATAACATCTTACACATTTTTCAGTGCCTGTTTTGTCATCTCCTCTTCACTTATTTCTCTTACTTGACTAGCGTCAGTCTTAATGTTAGTCTGTTGCCTCACTCTTAACTTCGTGTATGGTATTATTTTGATGAAAAATGCAGCGTTAAAAAAATAAAGGAATCAGTCACTTGTAAACAAAATAAGACGCCATTGTATTTTCAGCTGCTTGCACCGGGGCATGTTCGGCGTTTCAAGAGGGAACGAATACCATTCGTGCTATTATTCGGAGGGCTTTTCAATTTGAAAATGGGGTTTATTTCATTGATCATTGACCCTTCTCCTGTGTATTTACAATCAAACGGTTTTAGTTATCAGAATCAGTTTCACTTTCCCTTTTAGAATGGTGTGAAATAAGGTCATGTTTAAATATACCAAACTCTTTATAATTTGATAAATAATTGCATTGCAATTACGTTCATTCATTATAGGACGTCGTCTGCTTAAGCAGGATCGATCCCTAGTGTGACGACATCAAAACATCGCTATATTTCTGGCGAATCCTCGGATATTCCAGATGCTTATAAGAGCTTTTATTTATGTCGTTTTTATAATCATCAGATACGCAGTTGACATAAAACTTATACGATTGCCATCTGTAAGCTTCCCAGTTTCTAGTGATACATTAATTGCCATATTTGTGATTTTCTTGTAATGTGATCTTTAACTGAGGAACTCTTAGGAGAGAAAATGAAACGAAGAGAGGAAAAGGAAAGGATTTGTAAGAAGTAAAAGGACAGGGAGAAAAGAATAAGAAAACTGAATGCAAAATGAAAATTTTGTGCAATATGCTACATCATTATATTCGCATCTTTAAATCAGACACTAACAGATCCACTATCATCCATAAATATCATGTTGAATGAGTTAGCGGTTACACTCAACCGATCGCAAATACTTTCAAAAATCAAGTCAAGAACAATTTCAATAGCCTTGTGTATCAGCTAATGAAATGTGGTAACATTGGCTTATTATAATCCCAACATGATTTCTATAGAACAATAGAATATGATCTTGAAATTGCCCTCGAGTTGAATGTCACTTTTCGATCGTGTTGTATGTTGATAATGGTATACGGGGCCCGCCCCACTCAAATAGAAAAGAACATTAGCAAATGAAGAGAGACGCGGAAGGGATGGAGAGAGATCGCGAGAGAGAGAGGAAGGGAAAGAGAGAGAGAGAGAGAGAGAGAGAGAGGGGGGGGGGGGGGGGGGGGGAGAAAGATAGATAGTGGGGAGGGCGGAATTATACGACTCTATCCCAGACCAACCGCCCCCCTTCCTCCGCTCGTCCGCTTGCATGGTAATCGCTTGCAAATTCCACCTGATAAAACACCAATCGCGCCCCACTAGCACTCTGGGCATCTTCCCCATGTCTAAACCGTAACCCCCCCCCCCCCCACATTCCTCTTCTATTTCTATTTCTACTCCCCCTCCTCTTAGTCCTTGTCCTCCTTCTCCTCCTCTTCTTTGGTTGCGTACTTACTGCAACAAGCATACACATACTTTCTTAGCAGTCAGGTAAAATAAACTATCAATCCTTTTCAAACCTTTTTCAAACTCTTTTCTTCCTCTTCTTCTTCTTCTTCTTCTTCTTCTTCTTCTTCCTTCTTCTTCTACTTCTCCTTATCCTTCAACTCTTCTTCCTTCTTTTTCTTCTTCTTTTCATTCTTCTTCTTCTCCTCCTTCTCCTTATCCTTCAACTCTTCTTCCTTCTTTTTCATCTTCTTCTTCTCCTTCTTCTCCTTATCCTTCAACTCCTCTTCCTTCTTCTTCTTCTTCTTCTTCTCTTTCTTCTTCTTCTTCTTCTCTTTCTTCTTCTTCTTCTTCTTCTTCTTCTTCTTCTGCTTCTTCTTCTTCTTCTTCTTCTAAATCTTCTCCTTAATCCTCCACTTCTTTCCTTCTTTTCCTACTATATTACCCCCTTCCTTGACTTTACCTGTTTTCTTTTCTAGTTGTTTAATTCTTCTCCTATTCTAATTCTACTTCTCAGATTCATTTTCCCTTTTCGTTGTTATTCTCTTCCAAATGAAAATTGTGTCTATCTTCGTACCTCTCGCCCTTATCCTGTACTCCCCTATTCTCAAATCGCGTAATCCCACCACTAATGACGTCACTGTAATTTGTTGATTAATTTCTATTCAGATATTTAGAGCTAATCAACTCCAAAGCTCAAACATTGGTTTTAATCAAGGACAAAATTTACGTTTTGTAAACAAAGCACTATTAAAATATTGAGTAGCTTTGGACAAAGAGATGGCCTTGAATCGTAACAAGCTCCGCGGCCAGCATCAATTGTCTGTGTAGTGTCGGGTAATTACTGTAAATAAAACTTTAAAAACTAATTAGTACGAAAACCATGATAAATAACAATAGAAAGTATAAATGCCCAAGTGGGACTCATTGATGCAGTCAATTAAAACTTCATAACAGCTTTAAACGGCTTATTGTAAACTATATCGCATATTCTCCTCTTTCTCTTTGTTCAAAAAGGTATTCGTGATTAGTCGCTCTGGTTTGACATTGAAGTTCCAACGCGATTTTCCTATTTCATTACTGCATTTCTTCATTTCCTGTTCACTATCACCCCTCCCCCTACCTCCTTTCTTTTCTCTGTCTCTCTGTGTCTATCTGTCTTTTCTCTCTCTCTCTCTCTCCGAAAGCGTCAAAGAAGTCGTTTTCAGAAACGTCATGTAATACATGAGGCTCCGTGTTTTTGTCAGTATGCATGCAGAACTTTATTGTTTACGTGTATTTTTTGGATGTCATGAAAATTCTTCCCTCAGAGCATACCCCTGACAAAATAGGTCCCCCCTCCATAACAATACCCCCGGACCACTTCCCCTGGACAAGTGAAAAGTAGGCAGTCTTCATCTGTGGTGTTATGTTATAGACATTAACCTTTTCCCATTAACGCTCGTATGTGTGCGATTCTCATAATAAAAAAAGGGAAAAGTTAAAACAAAATAACAAAAGTTAACAGCTACCAAATTTCAGTTTGAACTAGAGAGATATATAGATATATATATAAAGTGAGAAAAAATTCTGATTCAGGCAGTTATGTTTACCACCTTAAAATATAATATTTCAGTGCACAGCGGTGTAGATACAGTGTCCACGGAGTGGACCCCCCCCCCCACCCCCCACTTAATGGCAACGGAGAAGGAGGGGGAAACGAGAAAACTATAGTAAAGGGAGGGGAAAGAGAAAAGTGATAACAAGGAGATTCCTTCTCTCAACCTACCCTACTTTGTGGCCTTGTTAATTTGCATTTCATTGACGATTGATAGACGAATATACTGATGCCCCCCCCCCCCCCCCCATAGTCTCAGTGCCCCCTCAATGACTGCATGGAGACATGCTGCGCCAATTTTTTACAGACATAATCATTATTACACCGGTCATTGGATTAAGGCGTGCCCGAACACACTCTATGCAAATTCTGACTCCATGCAATAGAGGAGCTAGTGTAAAAATATATATTTTTAAAATAATGAATGTGATTTCGTAAAGTCAATTCCAACGTATTTCTTTATTTTTACCAGAGCTCTTTAAAAGCTTTTCAGAGATAATCAATCACTGCTCCTGTGTATTTTTTTCACTGCTATGGAGTTATACCCCTACTCTCACCCCATCATGAAAATTTGCTCGACGCTTTTGACTGACAGGGTAATCACTAACTGATATAAAACAGTTTTAATCAATGGCGTGTCGCACAACCTCATCACAAATCGACGACATCAGTGAATGCCTTTTGATAGCTTGACGGAGAGAGTCCATTTACGAGTTTGACCGCTCTGAGTGGAGGTCGTGACTTTCATGATTTTGGCGCGTACTTTGCCTACAGTTCCCTGGTTTAACGAACGGCAGTGAACGGAGTATGTCATGAATTTTCACTTAAATTGGATATGCAACCACCGGTTGGCGAGATGGAAGCGATCTACGGGCTTTTAAGGAAGAATGGTGAGTTGTTTGATACATCCATCCGTGTTTTTAAGCTAATATTTATTTTTTTTAACTTGCTAATCTATTATTAACAATCGTATTTTTCAACTTGGAAGTTTGTGGACGAAATGGACCGGTGCATAATTATGGTCGAAATCTTAAACTGATCATAATTTTTCTTAGAATAAGCCTGTATTTCTTTTCGAGGAATACGTTTTATCTATACTATAGTGGCTCAGAGAAAATGTTTTTCAAGCGCTCTACGCCGATATGTTTTCTTTAAAGAATCTGTTCCAGAAATGAGACACATGCAGAGAGACTGAGGAGAGAGAGAGAGAGAGAGAGAGAGAGAGGGGGGAGAGGAGAGAGTGGGGGAGGAGGGGGAGAGAAGGAGAGAGAAGAATTTTTAGAATCCGTTCCAGATATGACATACTATATATATATATATATATATATTATATATATAAAAGCCTTAATTGACTGATAACAATTAATTTTCTTCTAATCAATCATTCTATTTACATATCATGATATAGATTTACTTTCAATTTTGCATACATTTATCGACGACTCGATCGTGAATAGCAAACTCGTCTGTCAATAATTCACAGACGCGCTCCATTAAGTACACGTTAAACATGAATAATACGTTAATGTGTAGAGATAATAACCGGAGATTGACCTTGCGTATGTTTGATCAACACTCCAAACTGCATTAAAGTTAGTGATGGATTTAGGGGGGCCGGGGGGCACATCCGGCCCTTGCACTCCCCACTTGAAACCCAAATTGCATACCTTTAGTACATAACTTAAAGTTGGTGCCCCCTCCCCTTGAAACGATGATTTTTAAATATATACTTTTGCTTGTACGAGAATTTTAGAGTATAAAGAAACCCCAAAATATGATCCTGATGATGAATATTGCACCCCTCGTTTACAAAGTCCTGGACCCGCCCCTGTTAAAGCTAGTCACCTTCGGAATCGGTCTCTAACTTCTAGGGTATGTTTTAGTTGGCACGATATTGAATGACAATTTAGTCTCCCACCTTTGGAATATTTTTGTAACAAATTAATCTTCATTTGCATTAATGGTGCTATATATAAAATATAGTTAGAATTCGTACAGTGTTCATTAATCAGTGGCGTATATGTGGGGATAAGGGACAATGGGTAATGTGCCCCCCTCCTGAATAGAATTGGGGGGGGGGAACAAACAGGAAAAAAGGCGAAGTAGGGAGGGGAAAGGATGTAAAAGGAAGATGACAGGATCCCCTCGACTCCTGCACCCTTGATCGAATGATCGTAGTCCCCGATGATGAAAGTGCCCCTAGGATAGCTGGGGCCTGGCTACGCCACCGTCAATAAAAATCTCATAATATACCTTAGTATTCCTCTTATTATAATGGGAAATAATACTCATTCTCATAATGGTGATATTACCTCAAACTGACAAGGTTTGCATTTTTTATCTATTTTAAAATGTTTGTTGGTAATGTATGTATTATCACTAATCAGTTAAGACAGTGTAATGGCGATCGTGTTAATTCTGTGTACAAGACAGGGGGCTGCAAACTACAAGCCCAGCTTTTTAGCATTCCCCTCCACGACCAACCTAGTTTATAATGTTTTATGCCTAATGTACGTTGAAAAGCTATTACATGTAATAATGCTAAGTTTCATTTTTTTCTATGTACACTGCAAACACATGGATTTTTTTTTGTTGGAAGTGGAAATAAACGAAATGAAAAATGAAATGAAAACATGAAGGAAACGGATGTAAGGTTGGTGAAAAATATCAAGATCGGTTCCTGTCACGTTGCTGTCACGTTAACAGTACATGGTACATTAAAACGGGCGCCTAATGTGAACGTAATTGTGATACTCATTTGGTTTATTGACACAGTTAGCGATAACGCTTTACGACTCTGATGAGAAAAAGCATTATACAACCCAGTGGGCCTTTAGAATAATTTTCTGACGTAAATTTGTAACACAGACGTTGAAAAAAAAGACTTTCTGGATGTCATTATGACATAGCAATCTTGACTGCGTACACCATGAATAAACACTGCCAAGCGGTGAATAATGGTAAGCATAGGTATACTCCTTAAAGAAAATATTACTAGTATAACGAATAATGATAATATAATAATAAACAAAGCTCATAGTAATAAATTCTCTATGCCGCTTTATACAGAGTTTTGTAGTAATCATTAATGATATTACATGAATAAGAAACAATAATACGGAACAAAATTCATTATCATAATTCAGTTATGTCGTATATATGTAAATATAGATTTATATGTCACCTGTTCCTATTTGCCCTTCAGAAAGATAACGGATAATCATTATTCAAACATAGTACAGACGGATCTACATAGGGGGAAAACCGGCCCTCGCCCCAACTGGCATACCTTAAGTACACAATTAAAAAAAATACCCCCATAATTGTGCACTTTTGCGGCTCTGTGCCCCCTCTTTTACAAAATCCTGGATCCGCCCTTGGTACAGACGTTTAAACATAAATGATGAAACTTTGCTGGAACATGTCACGTCGATCATTTTGTACAAACAATTTAACATACTAAAATTTACCGATATTAATAAACACCAATTAAGCATATTTATGTACAGATGTACAAAGGCAACTTATTTCCTGGTGAATTTTGTAATATCTTTCAATTGAATTCAACTATTGATATATACGAAACCAGACAGGCAAATCACATCCATCTACCCAAGCACAGAACCTTATCATTTCAAAATATGGAACGTTATCCCAGATACAATAAAATACTTCGCATCTCTTGCCAGCTTCTCAAGAAGGATAAAAAACCAACATTTTACTTCATCTTACAAATAACATGGTTTAAAGCACCTCCACCCTCAGCTGGGTCTTTATTCTCCGTTTCTTCTCTCTGTTTCTTCGTGAATTTCTCTCTTTTTTTTTACTCCTTTCCTTGTGCACCTCCTATTCTCCCCCCACCCCCATCTTATTTTCTCTAGTCAAGCTCAGCGGTTTAGGAATTATATAAGTTTCTCTGTTTTTTTGTTGCCTTTTCTTTTTTATATATCTATTATGATTGTAATCTAACGCTTAAGGACACCCTCGCCCCAAGCTTTTGCTTTAAGAAGTGTGTCCTCCGACTATGCATGCACTACATGAATGAGTGCTTTGTCATATTTTGGATAAAATACATGTGCATTATAATTTTGTTCATTTGTTACTTTGTATACATGGAAAGTTGGAAATAAATGTCTTTAAATTGAAATTGAATTGAATTAAAGTTCGGGAAAGAACCTGGACATTATGACGTGTGCAGGAATGCCGATGCTATCTTCTTATTATCATTTTGTTTGCTGATGAACATCAATCATTTTGTATGATTCCATTCGTAATTTTATTTTTTATGTGAATTTCTTTCTTGTCATGGGGGCTGTCAAGACAAACCCACTAGGGTTTTTATACAGCAACCAAATTCCTATTTTCATTGTCAATCTTTTAATATTTTAATAATTGTAATGTAATGATTATGTCTTAGTATACAATTATTATATTGCATATTTCTTGCATGTTGATGTTAATGTTTTTATGGAATTGAATAAACTAAGCTGAATTGAATTAGTGAACAGTTTATATTTAGTACACCAAATTTTGTTTTTAAAGGGGAAGGCATATAAGCTTCAGGAGCTACCAAAAAGAGAGAAAGATTCTCATTTTTGGCATGTTTGTTTGTAAATAGTGGGTAATCCCGCCGGTTGATTTAGGGGGAGGGGCACATCCGGCCTGCCCCCCCCCCCCTTGAACCCAAGTGGTATACATCAAGTACACAACTTCAAGATTGTGCCCCCTTTTTTTAGGCGATGCCCCCTTTTTTTATTGTCAGCAAATGCCTTACTAACACGGCACCCCTAAATTGCGAAGACCTGAAGACGCTCTTTTTTGTTGTTGCTTGTCACAGAATATTCGAGTAAAAATTCACCCAAATGATTTGATGACCCCCCCCCCCCCATGAGAATATTTTCTTTGTGTGTGTGTGTGTGAGGGTGTGTGTGTGTGTGTGTGTGTATATCTTTTTTTTACATCGCCCCCTTGATAGCCGATATAGGCTGTATAGGCCTGTTGCATTCAGTGGTATATATATATTTATCCTGTCTTTCTTACTTAAGATAGCTTTCAGGCGTTCCGTTTCGAGGAAAATGGAAATTTCCAGTCAGCCAATCACGGTTATGAATGATTAGAGAATATTATGTATGGGAGCAGTTACAAAATGAAGCAATGGTTTTTCGGACTACAATCTGACCATATTGGGTGGTGAGAAAGAAAAAGGGGGACCTTCTCATCAAATCATCAAAAACGAATATATTTGATGAAGATATGATTTGGGCATTATGATGTAATATAATCGTTTCCATGCAATATATTCTGGCTTATATTGATTGCTATTGATGTGTGAATGTACCGTTTAAATTTGACGGGGACTATAGTTTGGGGTTTCAATCATGTTCTGTTCTTTGAACGAGTTTATGTTTAGTAATCTTTTCATAGATACCAATCGCTCAATGACAGTAACAGGCGCAAATTTATAACTATGACCAGTGGCGGATCTACATTGGGGGAAAACCGGCCAGTGCACCTCCCCCCTTGAAACCCAACTGACCTACATTAAGTACACAATAAAACAAAAAATTGCCCCATTTTTTGTGTACTTTTACGACACTGTGCCCCTTTTTTATACTAAATCCTGGATCCGCCCCTGGACTATGACTGTGAAAACCAAACAGAAATGGTTTCTCATATTTTCTGAAGCGCCATTATGTCTCAAATAGAATTATCTCAGGCGATGGTCGGGGGTGGGGTGGGGCGTTGGGGGCACACGAAAGTATTTTTAATCTGCTGTGTCGTAGATATATGGTAGATTTGGCCTGTGTCTCCTGGGCCCCCATCCCCTCTATAGTACCCCG
Organism: Heliocidaris erythrogramma; assembly: GCA_025617745.1. Classification (NCBI taxonomy): domain Eukaryota; kingdom Metazoa; phylum Echinodermata; class Echinoidea; order Camarodonta; family Echinometridae; genus Heliocidaris; species Heliocidaris erythrogramma. Next base: position 18,008,013 of record CM046873.1, on the reverse strand, counting down.
GATCCGCCATCGCTTAGCCCCACACATTCATTACAGTGATATAATAGACTCCTTCTACGATAATTATTGTCTTGTAACGTACTTTCCTTCACAAATTAACGCTAATTGTTCCCTTACGTCTCGCCTCCTCTTTTGCGTGGAATGATGATACAACTCCTACGAATGGCGATCAATATGATTAAGCTACACGTCACTCTATTTGGCAAATCGACCAGAGGACAGTTCGTTCATTCACTTATTGAGTATTATGATTGACAATAGTCGCCTGGTATACAGCACGGAGCAAGTTTGATTCGTTCTTTATTAAATAGTGAATTTAAAAGTTAGTTCTCAGTGGATATTTTGCGAGTGAAATGCGTTACATAAGCTGTAAGTTGTTAATTGATTGACAGCTGTAAAGAAATGAACATTTTGATTATAAATAATAGCTTATCTAACATATTTCACTCGCGAGATATCCACTGAGAACTCAAATTTAAATTCACTAATAAAAAACCAATCAAACTTGCTCAGTGATTACGTGTTGTATACCAGGTGACTACTAGCTATAAGTTGTTAATTGATTGACAGCTGTAAAGAAATGAATATTTTGATTATAACTTGTATACATTTTATTCTCCGGGACACGAGACTAACAATGTTATAATATCAGCTACAGCATGAGTCCGACAATGGCAGTCTCGTTGACCATCTATTAGAACTTTTTTCAAGGTTCCCGGAGAATGACATACAGTGGCGGATCCAGGATTTAGTATAGGGGGGGGGGGGGACACACAAATGCAGGTTTGTCAGGTTCGCCAGACCTCCAAAATTCGCTCAGTGGGGGGGGGGGGGGGGGGGGTATGGGGGTCCACTTCCCCTCCATAATTCTCTGACAAGCAACAACAAAAAAAGCTTTTCATTCTAAAGGGGGGGGGGGGGGCACAATCGACAAAAGGGCGGGTCCTTTATGGTAAAAATGCATACTTTTCTTCCAAAAGGCGGGAAGGGACACGGGCCGGAAGTGCCCCACCCCTGGATCCGCTAATGATGACATATATCTGCCTGTGGTAAAGAATAGTCTTGCTCAGCAAAGCTGAAATAAATCCAGGGATTTATTTCAATCATAACTATGGTTTAAGCACCAAATTCAACTAATAAATAATCAGATAACAAAATGCAGAAGCAGTCAATTGTGATTCAACATTCACAGACAACCTGAATCAGTACTGTTTTCGCGCACCCCCACCCCACGATTCCTTGAACATGTTTAACATTTTTAGATCAAATACGAATTGTTACAAACTTCATGGCATTGAGGTTACGTTTGAATGCATTCACGAGCATTCGTGATAAAATTTATATTGAAGAGTAATGGATTGAGACTTTTGCCCTTATAATTATTATGCACTTTCGGTAAATCATAATCCATTAACTAAATCCAATAATCCAATAATTAAAAAATTCATGGTTCATTTCGAGAGATGCAAGTCGATACATACTGCAGGGCCTCATGTAAAATAAATGCCGTTGCCGCTAAAAGCGTGCCTTCGTAAATAACACTGACACTGTAATAAGCCTGACGATACAATGAGCAAAACTGTATTGCTTTTAAGATATCTTAACTGATGTTCAATTTAATACCACATAATGGGTTTTGGTGTCAGTGCACGCCGCTTCCCGAAATATGCCCCTTTGGCGAATTTGACCAAATGACTCTTTCTGAGATAATTACAATAAAGTGACTGTCTTTTTCGTTATAATAATGAGATTGTGTAAATGTCGTTGATGACTTTAGGCGTAGTTTGAACTACGCTAGAGAGTAAATTCACCAATAACAAAAAGATATTTCTTAATCGTGATAGGCAGAAATATTCAAGCTTTAAGACGTTTCCTGTCAGCCAACCATAAAATGCATCAGATAAGAGCACAATTTATTGAGTTTCAAACCAAATGATTTTTTTAGAAACAAAGACAATGAGCAAAACACAATACAATATAATAAACTGGCGAATGAAATCAGGGGCGGATCCAGGATTTTGTGAAAGAGGGGGCCGGAGCCGGAAAAGTACACAATTAAGGAAGCATTTTTTAAAAATGTGTACTTTAGGTATGCCAGTTCGGTTTCAAATGGGGGGGGGGGGGGGGGGGATTCGTCTTTCCTGGATCCGCCCCTGGAAATTATATTATTTCTCCATAAAATATACATAATTATAATGTGATCATGTCAAGGAATTCCTTTGGGATTATTAACCCCTTGATTTATGATAATATTTGCAATTTTAGATTTATTTGTAACGTGTCACGAATAACTTTATCGACTATAGCCTTATTGAAAATCATCATAAATTTTAGTACTGAAATCAGAATTTATTTCTTCAGTAAATTAACATTCATGATATTTCTAAAAACCTTCAAGGATTTTTAAAATGTAATGAACTAAGTAAAATTTAAGATCTTTCACGACATAGTGAAAATGTGGAGAGGGGGAAAGAGAGGGAGAGAGAGAGAGGTGAGCGGAGAATCAAGAAGGGACAGAGAGAAAAGAGGACTATATACAGCGTCATAGAACTTTTTCTTCATGCAGTCAAATTTATTCCCGCTTGCCTAGTAACGAAATATCATTCACCTGTTACAAAGTGTTGTTCTTTGATATTCAATTCAATGCAGTTTCAAGGCATTTATTGAAATACATTAGTTGTTCAGTGTGCTAGGTCGGATAAGCATAATGACTCTGCCCTAATTAACACCATGTCATAAATATATGCATTTTCTGACTATTGAAATCCACTTATTCGTAACAGGTTCATGAAATAACTGATCATCAGGCACTTGACAATGGCAAGGATGGAGACATCAAATTTGAATACATTTCGAAAAATGCCTACTGTACCGAATCGGCATAAACATGATAAAGGTCTGCATAACAAAGAATTGACATTAATATAATAGAACATTCAATTTTGAACGTAGGTGACATGAGGTAAATATCTAATTTTCCAAACATACTCAGTCCTTGACTCTCAGCCTACGACTTTTTAACATTGTAGACTGTAATTGGATGTACAAGTGCATGAATAATTAATAGTAATAATAATAAATTTCTTTTAAAAAGTGTCTTTTCATGCGATACAGACTGCAGTGTTATTATGTATAATGGGTTGTATTGTGAACTAGATCATCAACAAAATCACTTTGTGTTTTTTTTTCTCTCTCTCTCCTTTTCTTTTTCTTTCTCCATGCAATGTATACCTTTCTCATTCATTTCCTGACCATTTTTTTTTCATTCTCTGGTGTCTTCCTCGTCCATGTCTATTCGCACTTCTACCCTTTCTCGTTCATTCTATCTTACTATCTTTCCATTCTTCTATCATACATATCTCTTCTTCCCATCACCCGTCTATCTCCTTCTCTCTATCATTCTTCGTCGGTATCTCTCTTTCTCTCATTTTCTCTTGATGTCAATTTCTTAAAACATATATCTCATTTTAGCAGTAATACGCTCTCTCTCTCTCTTTCTCCCTCCCTGTCTCCCCTCCTTCTCTCTCACTCTCTCCCACCCTCTCTCCCCTTCTCTTCCCTCCCTATCTTTCTCTCTATACTTTTTTCTTTCGCTCTCTCTCTCTCTCTCTCTCTCTTGCCCCCCCCCCCCCCCTCCATCATGTCCATCTACATTTAATTTTCTAAATATTTTAATGGCATCATGCACTTCTCATATTGCAATCAGAGATTTTTTAAAAAGCAATTAAAATCAGTTGAACAATTAAGGGGAATATACTATGCTGCATTTCACCAATTAATGCATTCGATATCACACTGGAAAGCGTCCATTACCATGACTCGTTCACGAATGAAGCTATAAGCGTGCAGAAATATGTGAAGCACATTTAAAGGGGAAAGTCCACCCTGGTATATACAGTAGTTGACTTAAACAAAAACAGAAAAATGAAGGGAACAGATCAGTGAATGTTCGAGCAAAATCCGATAAGAAATAAGAAAGTTATGAATTTTCGAAGTTGTAATCAATCAAACTCAAATTGGCAACCCCGTGACGTATCTTGCGAGCTCCTCTCCCATTTGCTCAGTACAGAAAATTTCATAAATTTTCATTTTCTTAGATTTTTGATGAAGTAATAGATCTGTTTCATACAGTTTTGTGTAAAAATATATATCTAAGGTGCATGTATGATTGAATATTTTCTTTTAAGATGATGGAAATTAATAATTTGGGGGTACATGGCAAATGGAAGGAGAGCTCGTGAGATAGGTCACGCAGTTGCCAAATTGTGTTTGATTGATTACAACTTCAAAAAATCATAACTATCTTTTTTTCTTTTCGTATTTTACTGATCCATTTTTTTAATTTTCTGCTTCGTTTGAAACCAACGTGTAATCAGGATGGACTTCCCCTTTAACCCTATCAGGGGAGCGTTTCATGAAAGGAAGTTGTCGGATATTTTATCTGACAACTGTTATAAGCTACTGAAATCCTTGCATCTTATTGGCTGAGAGCAAATTTGTCGGATAAAATATCTGACAAGTCCTTTCATGAAACGCCCCCAGGACCAAAGTCAACAACAACGAGAGGGTTAATGCTGCATACCACTTTCACATTACTTTAGATAACGTTTGAAGGACATTAATGATAATAAAGGTGAGCACTGTTCATGTGACTGCATTGTTTGAAAGCAATTTGGAAAGGTTTTAGAATCATCAAGATGATAGGGTACTGACTCAGTCTTGCGGACAGAAACTAAGAAAGTCACATGCACTACCTGTGTATAATAGGGAGTACGTGCCAATGTGGCATCATTTGGTCCAAACTTTTCAGTTATTCCTTATCATATTTCGAATATGAGGTCATTTGACAAGCAAACCTGTTTTTAATTTCATGGGACATATCTTTTATGATGACTATTCTTCCCAACTCACAAAAAATGATTTCAGTCACCTTTACGTCACATTAATTTAGATAACGTTTGAAGGACATTAATGATAATAAAGGTGAGCACTGTTCATGTGACTGCATTGTTTGAAAGCAATTTGGAAAGGTTTTAGAATCATCAAGATGATAGGGTACTGACTCGGTCTTGCGGACAGAAACTAAGAAAGTCACATGCACTACCTGTGTATAATAGGGAGTACGTGCCAATGTGGCATCATTTGGTCCAAACTTTTCAGTTATTCCTTATCATATTTCGAATATGAGGTCATTTGACAAGCAAACCTGTTTTTAATTTCATGGGACATATCTTTTATGATGACTATTCTTCCCAACTAACATAAAATGATTTCAGTCACCTTTACTTTTAGCATAAATAAACCTTCTTTTTAAGCTAATAGAAAACTGTTTAGGATATATCTGCAGTGTGACTTTCTATGATGCTACTACAAGCACTGCATGCGTGCTACTGGTCTTTTAACCCTGGCCTGTATATAATGCGATTTCATTTATTGATAAATCAATACGCATTCCAATTAAAACCGTTAATAATACGAAATGATTACGTAATCAGTAGACCTACATATATTATATGTGCACATTCAGCATAGAATTGACTATAATGAACTACCCTCACCTTTCTCCTTTCTCTCTGTCTCTCCTTCTCTCCCTCTCTTTCCCCCTCTCTCTCTCACTCGCTCTCCTTCTTTCTCTGTCATTTCGTCTGTGTCTCCCACTCTCTTTGCCTCTAAATTTTCCTTGTCATTATTATCTTCATGTTTTTGTCTTTTCCAAAGCCATTTTATTTTTTGTCAATACCTTTTTCTCACTCTCTGTCTCTCTGTGTCTGTCTCTCTGTCTCTGTCTCCCTCTCTCTCTCTCTCTCTCTCTCTCTCTCTCACTTTCTCTTCACCTTTTTATACTCAATAAATATATATCTCATGGCTCCGACACTCCCATCTCTCTAGGGAACAAACCAAATAAAAAAACGGATAGAATCTAGACTATACCATCTCTCACGTTTCATCGCTCCTGACAAACTACAGTGTGTAGACCATCCTGCATGACAAGCCCCCCCCCTCTTACTTTCTGTTGACCAAATCATCCATCGCAGCTGAAAGTTAATCTTAAGCATACTTGATATGAAACTATACTTGATATGAAACTAAATTTATGTCATTGGGAATTATCTCACTGCTATGCAGATGATGACTGAAATGAAAGCAAACATAGCCCAACATAATCAATTACATAGATAGGCCAGCTGTTTAACATTGTTAGAGCCACTAGCGTATTTGAAGGGGGCAAGGGGCAATCCCCTCCCCGTGCAGAATGTCAACCATGACAAAAATGATAACTGACTTTTCAATCATTCTGAAGCGATATTATTATTTAAAAGTAATTGTAATCAAATAGCTATTTTTAAAAACCTCATAAATTAGGGATAACTTTCCACAAATTCCTCGCTCTGTCGTAATGCGACTTCGCAAAAACAAACACGTTTTGAAGCCAACCGTCAAAAAGGTAGGCAAAGCTAATATTGGAGCACGAGTCAAGCTATGCTAATATTACATAGAATACCACTCTCATCATTTGAAAAAAACATCTGAAATAACTTCAACCATAAATACATCTACAAATCATTAGTTTATGCATGAATTATAAAGGTTTCTATTATTGTCTGAATACGAGATATGATATTCTGTTTATTAATTGTTTGTTTACTCAACATTATTTTCCATCTAGCTGTTATTTTATCTATACCGCTTTATTATTTTTGACTATCTTGAATTAATTACATTCTTTTTGTTTTTTTGTACTTGTATTGTTTGCAGGGGCGGGGATGCTGCAGCACCCCCTGGAAAAAATCAGGGGGTGCGCAGCAATTTGTATTTTTCTTTAAAAAGTAGTTAAAGTAGGTATTCAAAGAAAATCACAAATATGGCAATTAATGTATCACTAGAAACTGGGAAGCTTACAGATGGTAATCATATAAGTTTTATGTCAACTGCGTATCTGATGATTATAAAAACAACACAAATAAAAGCTCTTCTCAGCATCTGGAATATCCGAGGATTCGCCAGAAATAGCGATGTTTTGATGTCGTCTCACTCGGGATCGATCCTGCTTAAGCAGACGACGTCCTATAATGAATGAACGTAATTGCAATGCAATTATTTATCAAATTATAAAGAGTTTGGTGTATTTAAACATGACCTTATTTCACACCATTATAAAGGGAAAGTGAAACTGATTCTGATAGCTAAAACCGTTTGATTGTAAATACACAGGAGAAGGGTCAATGATCAATGAAATAAACCCCACTTTCAAATTGAAAAGCCCTCCGAATAATAGCAGGATGGTATTCGTTCCCTCTTGAAACGCCGAACATGCCCCCGGTGCAAGCAGCTGAAAATACAATGGCGTCTTATTTTGTTTACAAGTGACTGATTCCTTTATTTTCTTAACGCTGCATTTTTCATCAAAATAATACCATACACGAAGTTAAGAGTGAGGCAACAGACTAACATTAAGACTGACGCTAGTGAAGGAAGAGAAATAAGTGAAGAGGAGATGACAAAATAGGCTCTGAAAAATGTGTAAGATGTTATGGGACATCGTCTGCTTAGACAGGACTGGTCCATGGTGTGTCGTCACATATCTCAGTAGCGTTCGAGGAGCTCTTCAGCTGCTATATCGGGGGCTGTATTTTACCGTTTTATAATTGATAATAATCATTAATTCAAATGTTTCCAAGCGTTGAATTTGGATAACCTTGTTTAATTTATGCCATCTATGCAATAATAAGTATTAAGCCAATATTTAAAATCATTAAAGTTCTACTTTAAAAAGAGACTCTAAAACGCTGAGGACCTTTTTTTTTTTGCTTGTCAGAGATTTTTGGACTTAAAAAGAGACACTAAAATGCTGAGGACCCTTTTTTTGTTCTTTTTTTTTTTGCTTGTCAGACATTTTTGGCTCACAGCACCCCCAGTAACAAAATCGTTCCCAGGCGCCTGATTGTTTGCAATCATTTATTTTGTGTTTGCCTACTTTGTCATACTTATTTTGTATGTATTTTTATTTACATTGTAATTCTTTGTAAACATGTTCAGTTTGGTCCTTGGACCTTGGAATCATGTCTATTTATGTGTCTTTTTAAACCAAAATAAATATTTAAAAAAAAAAAATAAAAAGAATAATGAAACTGCAGTCAAAATACTTTCAATCAAGACGGCATGATGACACACCTTTTGCATGCTCGCTTGTATATAGCTATGGCTCAATTATGCAGTTGCTAATGAAACTACAATGGATAAAAAATAGATTAAATCAAAATCATAATTTGTAAACTGTGAAGATATGGATTAAAAGAACATCCGAACTCCACCCCCCCCCCCCTCCCCATCGACGCGATATATTGCCTGGAAGAGCATCACCGTTGGTTCAGATGTTTTGCCCCACCCCACCCATCCTGAAGCCAAGGTCCAGATACGCCACTGTCTAGGGCTGTAAATTAAAATCACTCGACGCTCCTTTGGTTTACGATATGATCAAGAAAAACGAAAGCAAGAATATGTCAAAATTGAGAGATCAAACGAATGGCTTAAAGGAGAATGAAACCCTGGGGAAAATCAAAGTGGATGAATGTTTGAAAAGTCTCAATTTACTTTCTATGGCGATCCTCAAATTGGCAACGTTGCTTCAAAATGGCAGGTTTAGTAGTACAACTCTCAATGTACACAAATTTCATGTTTTTTTTTCCATTATCTCTGCTGCTTGTCGTTTTGTGAACTCAACATAAGTTGTGTCAAATATAAATTTTCCCATGATATATCTTGAGCTAAGAAGGAGACAAGCTGCACTTTGAGAGATAATGAGGAAATATGAAATTTTGTGTAAAAAACATATTGAGAATTGAATTACTAAACCTGCCATTTTGAAACAACATTGCCAATTTGAGGGTCGCCATAGAAAGCAAATTGAGACTTTTCAAACTTTCATAACTTTCTCATTTCGTAACCGATTTTGATGGAACTTTTTTTAAATTGCTTCTCTCTATCCTCTCTTTTCATTAAAATGAATATTTCCACAGGGTTTCATTCTCCTTTAAAATGACGAAAAGCTATTTCTGGAGCATTATAAAATAGCATCATACAATATACTCATTTTCACTTTCGCTTGAATAAAAGCAAGTTGCGATTTATTTAATACCATTCAATGCTTATTGCTTGATCATACAGAAACAGCCAATGTTTCCCTGCATCGCGCCCATGAACGTGATTAAAAACTGAAGAAAATGCCTCTGTGAAATCGACCGTTATTAATGAGGACTTGATGTATTTGAGCGGGAATGAGAAGCTGTCTTAAGAAGAAAACAAAATTGATTGTAAGTTAGATTACTAGTTTATTAAGTTATATTGTATTTGTGTATTAGCGTTTACTTATTGGGATCGCGCCTTCTTCCTTGTATTGCAAGTTCTTTATTATATTAATACTACTTTATATTTGATTTGATTTGATTTGATTTGATTTATTCACCAACAATAACATGTGTACAAGATTTGTCACACAGTAAAATATTGTTACAGGATTGAAACTTAAATGATAATAGCTGGTAAATGGGACCAGAAAATAGCACAAGTGCTAGTCGAGCCACCAGATTTTGAATGTTGTCAAAATCAATGGAAAAAAACTAAATGTTAATTTGAATCGAATTAAAAGTTTGATCATATAGGATTGGTGACTTGCGAAATGATTTGTCTACGTTGCAGTCTTTTCCATCTAACGTAACATTAGAAGCGGTTTTCCCCAGTTTTCAAAGATACATCCTATATAATATTTACAATTTCCCCTTAAATTGACAGTCTTATTTTAAGATGGAAACCTGTAAAGAATACTCGTTAAATAGCAGTGATAGATCAAGTTGAATTATAGCAATTAGTAATTTTCCTGTTTCTGTTAGAAATTGTCAATATATTTTATAAACGATGAAAAGGATTACACGCATTTCCGAATTTTTCGTAACACCTGTCACTCCATGGCCTTGCACCTAGATGTCATGTTCATATTTTCATGAAAGGGCTCCGCTGATTGATGGCTGTTTATGAATGTAGGCCTATTCATTAAAAGTGCGTTAAATAATAATCACTATACACATATCTGGCAGGTATAACTGCACACCCAAACATCTTGATTCGTTTTTATCAGCATTATTGTTAAAACGCACGTCAGGTCTATCCACTGTAAAGATATGGATTTCAAAGAACTTATTAACGTATCCAAAGGGTTAATGAGATCAAACTACAACATCTATTCATACATGTTTGGTATTTGAAAGGGAAACCGATATTAACAGCAAGTTGCTCTGAAAAAAAGTAGGAAGAAAGATGCGTGAAAGTTTGAATAACTTCCAACTTTCAATATAAGTGTACAAAGTAATAATGTTTTTAACAAAAAAATACGACATAATACACATTCATATGGTACATACATAGTTGGAGGACACGCCTCTAAAAGCAAAAGCTTGAGGCAAGGGTGCCCTTAGTAACATAATATATAATATTACATAATAAATATATAAAAAGACAATAACTACATACAAAAAAAGAAAAAAAGATAACATTCCTTAACCGCTGAGCTTACTTGGAGGGAAAAAAGAAAAAAAAGGAAAGAGAGAGAGAAGAAAAAAGAAAAAAAGAAAGAGGGAGAAAGAGGGGAAAAGGGGAAAGGATGGAGGTGCAACATACAATGAGTACGGATAAGAGATGTATTCACAAAGAAGCAGAGAGAAGAGAGGGAGAGAATAGACCCAACGAATGGAGGGTTAGGAAGAATCTTAAATATATTACAATATTATTTGTAAGATGAAGTTAAATGTTTTTTTTATCCTTCTTGAGAAGCTGGCAAGAGATGCGGAGTATTTTATTGTGTCAGGGATAGCGCTCCACAGCTTAGGTCCTGAGTACCGGATGTTATGTTGGAATAATAAGGTTCTGTGCTTGGGTAGCTGGATGTGATTTGCGTGTCTGGTTTCGTATTTATGAATAGTAGAATTTAATAGAAAGAGGTTACAAAATTCGTCAGGAAATAAATTGTTTGTACATCTGTACATAAAAATGCTTTGTTGATGTTTATTTATATCGGTAAATTTTAGTATGTTAAATTGTTTGAACAAATGGTCGACGTGACACCGGGGGGAGTACCTGTAGTTATACGAATTATTTTCTTTTGTAGGGTGATTAATTTGTGTAATTTGGATATTGTAGAGTTCCCCCAGGCTAGGTTGCAATATGATAGATATGGTAGGATAAGAGAATTGTAAAGCATACGGAGGATGTTGTTTGGTAAAATGTGCCGCAGTCTAGCAATAATGCCAATGTTTTTAGAGACTTTGCTTTCTGTTTCAAGGATATGTTTCTTCCAAGACATAGAACTATCAATGTGTACACCTAGAAATGTTGTGTTTTCAACTCTAGGTAGTAGTACGTTGTCGAGATATATGGAAATGCTGTCTAAATCAGTGTTTTTATTGTTGTGAAAGATCATATAGTTACATTTTTTTAAATTGACAGACAATTTGTTGGCCTTAAACCACTCGCATACAAAGGTTAGCTGTTGATTAACATTACTGCATAGTGAGGTAAGATTAGATCCGCTACATAAAATATTCGTGTCGTCGGCTTAAAGAACAAAAGTTAATGTTGCTGTTGATTTGAAAATGTCGTTTATATAAAGAATAACGATAAACCTGTGGACTTTTAAAGATTAAATATGAGATCACTACGCCTGTGAGGATGTCAAATTGGCTAATTGGTAATGTCACTGTGATGTAATGTTGGACGACTCTCGAACTGATTGAGATGTGATAAACCAAAAGAATGCAAAAATACAGTCCGCTAGAATGGCAGGTTCCTTGTTGACAATTTGAATTCAAAACGGAAGAATGTCCAACTCGTAAAGCGAAATGTATTTCCAAAACATATCAAATATCCGAACTGACATTAGTGGATTTACAGGGTGTGTGTGGGTGTGGGGGGGGGGGGGGGGGGCAATCGGTCCATGTCCCCCTTTTGAAACCCAGTTGATATACCTCAAGAATACAACCAAAAATTGTGTGATTTTTCGGCATCATGCCCCCTTTAACAAAATCCTCGATCCATCATGACTATAATGTATCGGGGGAAAAAGCACCATTTACATAATTGATATCAGTTGTAATATCCCCTCTCATTTATTTTAACGACCAATTTAAACTCATCTCCTTTTATTCTATCCATCTTTTTGACATAGAGTGAACGACTTCTCCCCCCCCCCCATTATAATTGCCTTAATTCAGATGAACGAACATTTCACAATCAACTTGGATTAAGATCGCGCTGTGGATACGAGGGAAATACAACGGTTCAGACGTTGATACATGTATTTTTTGTTCACTCTTAGTTTGCAATTAGTAAATTGGACATGGATAATTTAATTGCTAAAGATAGGGCGCCTATAGTGGGCCATATTGTTTCGTCTAGGTCTATTTAATACCCAATTTCTGAAGCAATGTTCATTAATGTCATTCAAGAGGAATTTGTCTTTTTTTTTGAAATGCCATGGACTGCATTAATAAATTAGCAAACCTGCACAGGAGCCTCGCTTGAAAAGAAAAGAGAAAAAAGTCAGTAATCATAGAAGTTTGCCAACAACTTTGTGTTCGAGAGAAATTTTAAGTAACACTACTTTTCAGGCGCCTATTTTCATTCAGTGACGTTCTCAGAGAGATCAAAATGTATACTTCATTCCTTTTGCATGCCTTGATTTTGAAGTTGTGTGAGTATGCGATAAATGACAAAATAATTATAATTGAAAAGCACTTTTGCGGATGCGAAGAGGGTTATAATTTGCTTTTAAGTATGTAATAACAACAATTGGTAACACTTAAGTTTTTCCGACTCGGACCCAAAAAAAAAAACGCGTAACTTTTAAGATTATTTTTTGACCGTTACTAGTACATGTAGACAATGCGTTGATTTCTGAATAGCAACATCTGCAATAAAAGCAATATTTTCATTCTTATAAAGGAGTTACTTGTGACCATGAAGTGTTTTATGTATCTACAGGTTATATTCTGCCAAAATCTTACGTTATTTAAAAGGTTTCTTTTACCCATCTATTTTAAGCAGTGACCCTCTATAAGCGGAATGGTTTATTAAACAACCAATTACATTCAGTTAACGGGGTGGTACTGATTTGCATTTAAATTGGTAATTATACCAGTATATCTGAAAAAGCGTTTGGGCATGGGTGTTTTAATATTCTAGTTAATTGCATCTATATATTAGGGATCATGAAGTTTTTCAGGATAGGGTTTGCGAAAGACCTTAAGACGTGTTGCAATCTATGACGATTGATGCTCCGATATGTTTATGCACGGTCGGCGACAATTGCTCCGGGAGTTGATGTCGTCAAAGAGATAAGTTTAATTGGGTTCAGTTTAGGGTTTAGGATTGACGGGGAGCATTTATTGCATGGGTATGTGTCGTACAACCGAATTACTAGAGCCCTCTTCACACCCCCAACCACCAGTGGCGTTATGAGGGTCTAAAGATTGAGGGAGCATTGGTGTAATGGGGTGGGGGGGGGGGGGGAGGGTTACCGGTCTTACTTGCGATTAACAAGGCCACCAAAATTAGAGGGAGGAAGTTGGAGGAATATAATCCTATAATCTCCTTTTCACGTTCACTTCCTCCTCCTATCCCTCTCTCTCTCACACACACACACACACCCCCACACATACACACACACACCCTCACTCTCTCTGCTCTATATCAGTTTTCATTTTATTTATCATTTTCTCCATTTGATTGGGGGCATCTACCCCCATACGCAAACCACTTCCCGCTTTCCCTTCTACGGGTCTACGATTTTAATTAGATTTGTTCAGTTCTTCGTTTAATTTGGTTGCAGTTCGGTATTACAAAGGCAGTAGCGGATTAAATGGGGCACAAGAGGGGCACAAAAGGGGCACCCGCTTAGGGGCACCGCTCATAGTATGCACGGTTTCTGCAGACGCCTCCTCTGTTTCGAAACTCTTGATCCCTGACTGCAAAGTGTTCTTAATCATCTTATTTTAAACGGAATGAATCGTCGGAATAACAATCATCCGGATGAACGCATCCGGAGGTGTCGTGGTATAGTGGTTCATTCACTTGACTCTCAGTCCAAGGGTTGAGTGTTTGAATCTCACCCCGGCACTTGTGTCTTTTGGCAAGGCATTAATCCACATTTGCCACTCTCCACCCAGGTGTAGTAAATGGGTACCTGGCCGGATTTATTCCTTGAAATGCACTTGCGCTGATTACGGCTGCCGGAGCTAAAGCCAGGGTAATAATATCCAAACCTTTTGGAAGCGCATAGAGACGTTGTATCATAACGCGTTATGCGCTATACAAGAACGGAGTATTATGATTATTATTATTATTATTATTATTATTATTATGTCCGGAATAGCAAGCCTGATTTTATTTTATTACCATATTACTATTATCATGATTCTTTGTCATTATTAGTGGTCCCTTGGTTAGGATATTATTCGGCTTTATGAATCTTTGTGCAAGCATACCCTGTTTCATGAAACTTGTTATCAATAACAAGTTACGATAATGGTTATAAGCTACTGAAATCCTTGCATTTGATTGGCTGTGAGCAGATTTGTCGTAGAAATGTGACAGTTTTTATTGATAACAAGTTTTATGAAACGATTAAATCGAGATAAGAACATTTTGAAATAAATAGTGTTTTTCCTCAGGGAGCACTGCTAGAGGAGTGTGTAATACCCTATTACAAATTTCTAGGCTTCATATTTGTTTGTTGGGTTTCCATCAAAGATTTTGTCTGTGCGGTTATACAGTAGCAAAATTTGCAAACAAACACTGATCTGAAAAGAAGGTCTTATAGTTATAATAGTTTTGAATTATAAACACCTCTTGCAGGGAGATGGGAGTATGCTCTTGCTATTGTTTTTGTAAATTTGTATCAATGTTCATGATCATCTTCACTTTTTATTTACAAATGAACATCTTGTACTCTTTCACTGAAAACCAGCTCTCTTTTCCCATTTTCCCATTTCGTTTTCCTTCCGTTTTGGTGGTTGACTGGTTGTCCTCTCTTTATATTCACACTCAAATTTCTTTTTGTCTGCACCATCTTTTATTGCTACAGAGTCACGTTTGATTTTCTTCCTAATTTATGAGCTGGGCGGCCCCATGACTTGAGTAATAAAGGATGTAGTAGCAATTTAGGATCCTCCTGTCATTCCGTAACACCGCCAAAGCGCAAGTGATGCATGCCTTTGAGCGCAGCAACTCATCATACTGTTCATGATAATCTCACTTCGACTGAGTAGCGAAGATTTCGTCATTGATATGAGGGGCCGATGTAATAATAGACGATAGAGCTAACCCAGAAGACATGTAAGAGGCTATTGGGCAATTCCGTGCGTCCCGTACGATGTCTTTTATCCATCTATTTCATTAAAAATTTTAAAAAATTTCTTGATAATTATGACCATTGACTAAAGGACGTGATATGGATGCAATTGTTAATTAATGGTCATGTCAAGAGATTATTCATTTTTTTTGAGGACTTAAATTGATAAAAGTAAAACTCCCGTCTCCCTGGTCGTACGGGAAACTTTGCACAGAATGTGTATCCTTAATTATAACAGTAGCAAATTCAGAGGAGCCACTCTCTTCTGGGGCAACAGTATTAATATTATCCACGGACGTTTACAGTTTTGTACGCGCCAGCTGGGTGGACTTCCCCTTTAACAGAATGCGGTATCCCAAGAAAAACATCAGTTCTCCTGACGTATTATTTCCGCCTAGATTATGTGACCACAATATTGGTCAAAACCTTCTGCATTAGTAAATGATATTACCATTATAATTCCCGATAATACCCTTTCCAGCTCTTCCCATCTTTTCTTCCCTTCTCTTTATCATTCCATTTTTTCTTAGACCAATATTCCTTTCCGATTGCTTTTCGTGAAAACCTGTATTTTGTAATTAATAATAATCACGTGTAGCGGTTTAGATAATGGACATACATGTATTTGATAGTTATATCTAATGAAAATGAATTCAATCACAGTTTTAATGTTCATTGACAAGAGAAGTTGAGAAAGGTATTTAATTTCGATGTAATATCTTAAACTGGGTCAATAATAAAGGACAGGCCATGATGAGGTACATATACATGAATGAGGTATCAGGGGTCATCCCAGAAGACCGACAGCCCACGAGACCGACATTTACAAAAGTTTCACTAGATCGAAAGCCTACTAGACCGGCAGCCCATGAGACTGACAGCCCAACACATCGACAGCGTACGGGACCGACAAAACAAAGAAATACATAAGAAAATAATTATATAAAAGAAAACAATTTCCGAAAGGTCCACGAGGCCGACGGCCAATGAGACAGGCAGCCAACGAGACCGACAAAACAAAGAATTACTTAAGGGAAGATATCGTCGGCCTTATGCCAAAAGGGCCTCATCACTTTATAAAGTCTATGGCCTTAAGGCCCTTTTGGCATAAGGCTGACGATATTAAAAAAGGTGTGTCTGGTGGGCCGTCGGTCTAATGAATCCTCTGAAAAGTGACAGCCCACGAGACCGACGATGTCGATCTCGTAGGCTGTCAGTGTATAGTATGTAGGCTGTCGGTCTCGTGGGCTGTCAGTCTAGTAGGATGTCGGTCTCGTGGGCTGTCGGTCTAGTGGCTGTCGGTCTCGTGGGCTGTCAGTCTAGTAGGATGTCGGTCTCGTGGGCTGTCAGTCTATTAAACCCTCAAAGACGGTTGTCAGAAGGCCCTAGAGACCGACATTGGCGGCCTATAGGGCTGTCGGTCTCTTGGGCTGTAGAAGGAGTATCAATGTCTCTTTGCGATACCTAATGGTGGACCTCGGCCGTATCCGGACAACCACCCCCTGAACAATTACCCCCTGGACAACTACCCCCAGGACAATCAATTACCCCCCCCCCCCTCCCCGACAACTACCCCCTGAACAACTTCCCCTGCATGGACAACTACCCGCGGACCTGGGTTGTCCTGGGGATCAAATGTCCGGGGGGGGGGGGGGTATCATCCTTGGGGGTAACAGACATTGCATGGAGGTACTTTTCCTGGGGGGGGGGGGGGTAATTATCCTGGTGTAGTTGTCCTAGGGGTAGTTGGCCAGGGGGTAGTTGTCCAGGGGGTAGTTGTCCTAGAATCGGCCTCGGACAATAATGTGGTGAATAAAACTGTAATACTAATGATCGGATAAATATGATATCGCTCTATTATCACCAACCTCCCCCTCCCCTCCCCCGAGTAATTCTGCCCGTACACCCGTAATAACAGGACAACACTTCGAACTTTCACATAAAGAATTACTATCATATTTTTCTTAACTTTTTAACTCCTATACAGATGAGCTGTAAACCGTAGTGATTGAAATAAGAAAAACAATTATATAGAAACCGGATCTAGATAAAGCCAAGAATAGTAACATGTCCTTCACTTCGGCAAACAACTGAGGTAATGAAGAGCCTTGAGTGAAAGCACTTTTTTCTTATTTTATTTTCAGTTTGCATTCTATTTGGCAATATCTCAATACTTCTAAGAAAAATATCAATACCGCCTTTTCACCAACGAACTCTAAAAAATATGTTTCGTGACACGAAAAGG
The DNA here is from genome assembly GCA_025617745.1 of Heliocidaris erythrogramma. Classification (NCBI taxonomy): domain Eukaryota; kingdom Metazoa; phylum Echinodermata; class Echinoidea; order Camarodonta; family Echinometridae; genus Heliocidaris; species Heliocidaris erythrogramma. Next base: position 17,990,371 of record CM046873.1, on the reverse strand, counting down.
CTCGTCCTGAACGCAAAATGCAAGTTGAAAAAAAAAATCATAATTTTATTGCATTAAGGTAGAAACACATCACTGAGACTTATAGGGCGGGTAAAATACCTATAATACCATGACTACCTCGAGTAGGCTTAATATATGACCGAAACTATAAATTATTAAATATGTCAAATTACAGCTTTTAATTTCATTACTATCACCTACATTTTCGCTGTTTGCGTTCCGGACTTGCCTTCCGGTCTTTTCTGCTACTGTGTTTCGCGAAGCTACCATACTAAAAACGGTGGATTAAAGTAAAAAAACCAATACAATATATTGACTATATGATTACTATGCCTTAGAAATGAGATAGTATTGTTGATGTCACTGTTCATTTTTGAAACTTGCCCTGCCTCTTTCAACTTCATTAAATCCTTAGTCAATGACTACTATATCACCAACAATCTGGGGAGTGTTTCATCAAGTGTTTTGTCAGTGATTTTTTTTTTTACCGACAACTGTTATAAGCTACTAAAATCCTTGCATCTGATTGGCTGAGAGCAAATTTGTCGGTAAAAATCACTGACAAAACACTTGATGAAACGCTTAGAATGAAGGACAATTCTGTAATGTACACGAATCCCAGTAATTCGTTGTATGAGAGCTAATTAACCTACTAGGAATCATTTTCAATAGAATTCAAATAAACATTTCCAATAAAATTCAACTATTTCGTTTACATGCCTTGACACAAAAAGTGCAACTGTATACCAATTTGTTTTCGCGCACCAGCGCGTGTAGAACGAGCCGTCAATGTCACCAATATTCATTATACGACAATTATCTTAGTAAGAAGCTTGATGGGAGGAATTTTAATTTGTAAACAACATTTTTTAGGCATTTTACTCCCAGTGTTAAAGATCGTATGCTCAATCTGTAATGAAAAACACAAGTCAGAAAAAAATTGGAACCAGCGGGATTCGAACCTGTCATCTACTGCTTGCCGGGCAGCGACTTAACCACCAGGCTATTCTGGTTCACGGCCAAGTCACGATGAACTGGAAACAAATACCCAAGATCCTCTTCTTTCTGACTCATTAATATTCAAACGGTCCGCCGTAGACAATTGTTAGTAAACGAAGAAGCTTGATGGGAGGAATTTTAATTTGTAAACAATTTTGTTATGCATTTTACTCCCAGTGTTAAAGATCGTATGCTCGATCTGTAATGAAAAATATCCCGCTGGTTCCAATTTTTTCTGACTTGTGTTTTTCATTACAGATCGAGCATACGATCTTTAACACTGGGAGTAAAATGCCTAAAAAAATTGTTTACAGACAATTACCTTCTCTATCATTTCGGCTGCCACGACATTTAACCAAAAAAAAAAAAAAAAAAAAGAAGAAGGTTAATATGGTTATCACTGATTGTCACACAGAAACGCAAATGATTCTTTCGGTATTAATTTTGTTTACACGACAGACTGCACTTTTCAGAGTCGAGTGGTGTAGACTATGGTACCCGCTTAAATGCATGTACAGTGTTTGTGGGAATTAGTTTTCGTACTCCAGACTCGGTAGGTACAACTCGATCAACTTCGCAAGGGAGTCTCGAGCGTATAAGTGATCGCACAAGTGCAGGATATTATATAGAGGCGTAATATTGCGAGAGCAGGCGCTTGACATAACTGGTGTGCAAAGGGGTGGGGATGGTGGTCCATGCCCTCTCAAATCGAATGACGAAAAAAAAAAAAGAAGAAAAAGGGAAGTAAAGAGGGAGAGAAATAGAAATGGATAAGGCAACAAGAAACAGAAGATGTTACCACCCGCTTTCACAGCCTCCCCTCTTACTTGATCGCCAGTTGATCTTTCGCATTTCACCCAGATGGTAAGACCAGTACCCCCCCCCCCCCCCCCATCCCCGCGGTAGTAGCGCCCCTTCAATGACTGAATACGCTACGCCACTGACGAGCATAAGAGTGGATGATCTGTATAAGGTCACGTGGACGTAATTCAATACGAGTATCGTTTAAGCAGCTACCCTGTCATTTCAAACACTAGTATCGTTCGTCAGAGAGCGCGGGAGTATAGACCTACAGCATTTTTTTAAAATGAATTGTATCTTTTGAAGTATTCCTACGTCAAATACGTGAACCGACATTTCGTGCGAGTTTTCACAATACATGTAGGCTTTATATCGTCATTCATCAGAGTCGAATCAGATCATTTTGGAGGAAGTTTTGAAAATAGCGCATTTCATGTTTCTCTTTCCTTATTTAGTAACAGAAGGTATATTTGCTTTTTCTTGCAAAACTTATTTGAGTTGAACTGAGAATAAGAAGATGATATAAGTGTTTATTGGGCCAGTCCAAGCTATATTCTGTGTCTCATATTTTATACCGACCATATCTAAAACGGGGTAACCTCACTAGTCATAAGGACCGCTATTCATAATGACCACTTATTCATAAGGACCGCTATCCATAACGCGTGACTAAATGAATAGCGGTTTTGCATGAATAGCGGTCCTTCTAAATAGCGAGCAAACCATTTCAAATTACCTCGCTATTCATAAGGACCTCCATTCATAATTACCACTTTTCATAACTATTCATAAGGACCGCTATTCATAACGCGTGTTAAATGAATAGCGGTTTTCTATGAATAGCGGTCTTTAGGAATAGCGAGCGGACCCCTCTAAAACTGTGTTATCGGATTAATGTATCAGTCTGATACCCCCACTAGAGTTCGAATTAGACAAAATAATCAAGTAAAATGATATAATTATGATGTCAATTCATGTTTATGATTCCATACTACAATACCATAAGACATGGTAATTAAATGTATGGGAGATACCTTGAACTTGCCCTTTTATCAGTCAACTACATACACTATGAACATGGCGAACAAAGAAGTGGACAAAATATACAGCTTCCCATTGTACCTTCCACAATGGCCCTGGCAGACAAAAGAACACCCCTTCGTTGCTATTATGTAAAAATATGTAGAACAGGTGTCACATGCATATTCACCTGTTCTACTTATTTTACATAATAGCAGTGAAGGGATGTTCTTTTGTCTACCAGAGCAGTTGTGGAGGGTAGAATGAGGAGCTGTATATTTTGTCCGCTCCTTTTGTCATCATGTTCATAGTGATATAAACGTACTTTCAATCAACGTAATTAAATCTTAAAGGGAAGGTTGGGAAAGGTAAAAAATAAGATTTTGTGAGATTTCTCATTCTTATCATGTTAGTTTGGAAGATTGTCATAGTAGAAATGTCCCCTGAAAAGGATTGCTCCTCAAATGCCCTCACAATCAAATTATGACAAGAAACAGCTGAAATGTTTGGGCCGAACATTTGTGTGTAGTCCCATATAAACATTTCTGAGTGCAGTGTATGTGACTCTCAGCAGGATTGAGTCATTTTTTATCATTTGGGTGATTCCAAAACCTTACAGCATACACCAATTCTTATGTGCTATCAACCTTTCACAATTGCTTTTAGAGAGTTTCTTTCATAATTCAATCTCATGACCAGAACTCAACTTTATCTTTAATGCGCTTTCCATACGTTAAGTACTATGCCCTTCACAAGATCTTCGTACCTTACATTTAGACCATTTTGTGGATTAAAAACCTTTGTATTTATGATTTGAAGCAGGGTGCACATTCCATGTTCAGTGTAAGCATTTAAAATAGATATAAAAAACCCGACTATGCATGCTGGATACAAATACTATGTGTGACGTACACGTTTATTGTTTCGAATTATTGCTTTCTTCATGTTTGGTGGTCTGCGTATGCGTATTTTTTCATACCATTGTCGCAAAGCTTTTTGCCATAAAGCAGTTAAGCGTGTAGTTATTCTGAAAAGAGAGTAAAATATTTCGCATACCCGATTAGGATTCAGATCATTGGTCACAGCCATGGAGAAAGGAGTAGTCCTACTTCTGGGCCCCGTTTCATAAAACTTGTTATCAATAACAAGTTACAGTAACTGTTATAATCTACTGAAATCCTTGCATCTGATTGGCGGAGAGCAGATTTGTCATCGAAATGTGGCAGTTGTTATTGATAACAAGTTTTATGAAACGGGGCCCAGTTGACAATTCGAATTATCATCATCGACACCATCGTGCAACACAATCATTTTATACCCCATTCACACCAACGAGAACGACACCAGGGCCCCATTTCGTAAAAGTTATTATCAATAACAACTGCCACATATCTATGACAAATTTGCTCTCAGCCAATCAGATGCAAGTGTTTCAGTAGCTTATAACTGTTATTGTACCTTGTCATATAGATATCAAGTTTTATGAAACGGGGCCCAGAGCGACCCGCTCAGAATAAACAGAAATAAACAGAACCAAAAAGAAAGATAAAAATAGATGGCTAAGAATAACTCACATGGTTGTACCGCAAACCTTTTTCTGAAAGAATAAGTTGGTTTGGAATATGTTTGGTGGTGTGATCAGGGTGTTAAAATAGGGTAGACGAAGTGTCCCCAAATCAGTGGCGCAAATCCATTTTGAAATCCGGGGGGGGGGGGGGGACACCACATGATTTAACTGTCCGAAATGTCTGGAATTTTATGACAACCCCCCCCCCCCCAAAAAAAAAAAAAAAAAAAAAAAGTTATCACATTCTTGGGGGTGTAGTCTTCCAAATTTCTCTGACAAGCAAAAACAAAAAAATGTTCTTCAAAAAGGTGTGGGAGGGTGTGTGTGAGGGTGTGTGTGTGTGTTGGGGACATTGGCATATCTTCAAAAAGGTGGGGGAGACATGTCCCCCCTGTCCCCCTGGATTTGCGCCCATAATTCCTACACCCGGAATATTAGGTTTTGTCTCATCACTGACAGGGATGTGGTGACGAGTGAGGTCATCGAAATCAAACATGTATTCACTTCGACGTTTCATCTCGATGGGTGCATGAGTTTCACATTTCCTAAAATCACCCACACTCCCCCAAAATTCCCGAAAAGTGCTTTCGGCGAAATAACATGAGTCACTAACATATTATTATAGGACCGACTCCGGATGAACCCGCACCAGCAATACTAGTAATCCGTACCTGCTTCCCAATCAGTTTCAGCGTCGTCCCATCTCCCTCCCGAATTAAAGAATGTTGAAGGCTTTATGTATATGTTTGAAGCTTATAACCAGCGATTGCAGAATAGTTGCCGCAATATTGTAAACAAATTAGCTAACTTATAAAAAAAAAAGAATAAATAAAATTTAAACCCTACATCCTAGCACGATTGTCACGGAACTAAACAACGTATATTAGCACCAATTTCCAAGTAAAAGTTTAAAATCTTAGTAACACAACAAAGTTTTAGTTTTTCAGGGTTATACTAGAGTCCTTTTAAACGGAGCTCACCAGCGGCCACAACTGGGCGTTGTGGCGTGCGCCTGTAATCCAGCTACCAGTGGAAGTTATAAACTGATTCAGCGGACCCAGGTTCGAGACTGAGTCACGTCTTTCGGATGGTGACGTTAAAGGTCGGTCCCAGACATAAATAATCATATCTGATTGATACACGTCTGTAAAAGCCCAATTACACACACACACACACACACACACACACACACCTTTTCAGGGATCTTATTCCTTGAAAGATTACAAGTCATGGTGTAATCCTGAATCCACCATGAAAAGTATCGCTGATGATTCACTAAACAAAGTTTTACTTTCTGCATAACACCTTGTGCAAAAACAGTTGTCAAAAAAGGTCGATGTGATGAAACGGTCACATCGCAGAATCGAATCCAAACCAATAACCGATACAATTTTTGGCGACTAGGGTTAATGTAATAATGTTTGTTCATTAAATATCGTCAGTGTGGTGTGACCAAGGTAACTGAGGTATACTTGTAATCGAAAGGCCTGGCTCTCCGTAGTGATTTCTTTTGTGCCCGATCATGTCAAATGTGTTTTTTTAGAATCAATGCGACGGAGGGCTCGGTAGTCGATTGAGATACACGCTTTGTGAACAAATTGAATAGGACTTTATTCAAAGAGCGTGATCTGAGGTTTTCGATTCTTCCATACAAAAATAGATTCGAAAAGTTTTACAATACTATGAGTACAGACGACAGAGCACTGACCATGGTGTAGAGGTTGAATGATCCGGTTTAGGAGGAATATAAAACACAGAACAATAGTGTTCTGTCCAGCTTATATTTTGTACACCATTCTGGCAGTGTCGTTTGGAAGGATCCTCCTCCGTTTATGTGGTGCTTTAAAGTTCACCAGTGGTTGTTTCAACCGCTTAATCATAAACTTTTACATCGGTTTCATTATGGCGTAAATATTCATATTTTGTATGATAGCGCCGTAAAGCTAAAAACAACAACAGCAACATTATCACCTGTTCCGCCCGTGTATGAAGTTTGATTTTCACTCCGTAAGTATTGACTACATTAAGGTTTATCTATTGATGGCATAACCTAAGTTGTAAAAGTGAACCTGAGATTTATTTGGAAGATACAAATGATTTCTCATGAAAAGTTATATACATGGCCCGAATGGACCACTTTAACGAAATTCATGCTTGCGTTTCATCGAGGAGCTGTGTATATAGTAGCATTTTACAAAGTTCTATACTGTAGTTTGATTAACATAAATCTTTATTTTGTTTGCGCGTGTGTGTAGTGTTAAAGTCGTTTAACATGACGTTTTAGTGTTTTGCTTTGTAATTTTTTAGGGATTTGAAACGTGTATAAAAAGAAACAAGACGAAGTTGTAGCGGGGTTAGTATCTGGAGAGACTATTTGTGTTATCCTAAATATTCACTTGCAGTAGACCTGTTTACTAATTTTATGCATACTTCTTGAGCGAAAGTTTCTCTTGACGCTCAAAAGCTTGCCCAGCATAGCAACAACTAATGTATGCAAAAGTGGATTCCATCCATAGAGATGCCATTATTATGCATATCAGGTGCACTAAATACTTGGAAACTGGGGATTTCCGGAGAGAAACATGAATAAATTGAAAGACATTTATTTAGTAAACGGGTCTTTCAAGATGGCTTAATTAGTTTCGACTGATGAAATCGAATATTTCTCCAGAGAGTGGACTTTGCTATAGAACCGGGGCAATTCGCTTTGTGCTTTGCTGTATTTATTATACGTTAAAAGGAAAGTCAAAACTTTTCTCTATCCGGCTTCCATACACCGTCCTCTCTTGCTTCAAACTCTATGAAGCTGCATACGTAAATTATATATATATATATATATACATACATGCACACACATGTATAAGTATAAGAACATAACATATACACACAGGCGTAGCCAGGATTTTTCAATAGGGGGGGGGGGGCCACCGGGGTGTCGATCCATGTTCATGATTCTAGGGATTATGGAACCCGGGTCAAAAAATGAAGTCCCCCCCCCCTCCCCGAGTGCCCAAACTTATCTTCGTCAGCGAAGGAGCAAAGCGACTGAGCGGCAAAATTTTCAATTTTTAACCCTAAAAAGCGCAATTTCTTGTGCATTTTACCCAGGCAATTTTGCAATTGACTACCGCAATTGAGCGGTAGAGAAGCTCGAATTTTATACATTAATAAGCGGTTTTCTATTCACTCACTTCTACAATCGGGAGCAAAACTAACGAAAACCCTGAAAGGCTTGAGAAGGAGACGAGAAATTCAGTAAGGCTATACCTCAAGTTGAGATATCTTTCAAAAGTTGAACCTTTGCAAATGCTGTTTTATACACTTTATCCTACATCGGAATATTTAGCAGGAGTCATATGACACATACATGATATAGCGAGCAAAGCAATTACATCTTTATTTTTTCAAATTTTGAACCCTTTAAGCTATTAAGAAATTACGAGATCCTGAAAGATAATAATTATGCGAGGGAGCAAAGCGACCGAGCTTTCGAAAATTTTCGCATTTCAAACCTCCAAAAACTATATTGCTATAGTGTATTAACCTGCATGCGGATTTTGGGGTGCGTAATCCGTATAAAGATTATGATTTTTCTTTCGGAAAGTTATAGTTCGACGCCCTGACTGCTTTTCAGTTATTTTGACGCAATATTGCACTGTATGGAACAGGGGTGGGTGCAGGGGGAGGGAGTTCCCCCCTTCCGCGCGAAGCGCGAAAGCTCTTACATTTTACAGCTAATTTGAGAGAAAGATAACGGATCGTAACACTTTTTTTAGGCGGAAAGTTATTTTGATGCCCTGACTGCTTTTCAGTTATTTTCTACGTAATACTGCACTGTAATAGGGATGGGTGCATGAAGGGGGATTTCCCCCTTCCCTCGCGTAGCGCGAAAGCTCTGACGTTTTAGCAAATCTGAGAGAAAGAAAACGGCTTGTAGCAAACAATTTTTTTAGGCGGACAGTTATAGTTCAACGCCTGGACTCTGACGTTTTAGCCAATTTTGAGAGAAAGATAACGGCTTGTAACGCCTTTGTAGGTCTTTTTCTCCCACTTCACCCGCTTTTTCGCTCTCGCTCTTCTTTTTTTTTTTAGTGGCTGAATAGGGGGGGGGGGGCATGCCCCCTTGTGCCCCCCTGTCTACGCCACTACATATACAACAGCTTTGGCAAAGATGATCTTTGAAGGTAGAAGTTTGCATGATGGTACTCATATACAGAAATCTATGTTTCTTTTCTGCAATCCCCCACCCTCCTATTGCCTACAATTAATAGACCGCTTCGGTAATGTTGAATAATTTTCCAAAGAAATATGAAATGACTTACCAGTAACATCATAATACTGCAATCAACATGATTACCTTTTGGGGTTATTGTTATTTTGCGGGTATTAAAATGGTATCGGTTTGCTTCATTCGAGAACCTCTCACTTAACTGCTCTCCCGAATCACAAAGTCATGTTCCAGATGAAACAAAAGGTTGTGTTAAGTTTCTTTTCACCAACCGTCCAAAAGTCGCTCAGTGTGTTTGTGTGTGTGTGTTTTGGGGGGGGGGGGGGTTACCATATTTTATGGGGGCCAGTTTTCCTCGATAATTCTATGACAAGCAAAAAAAAAAAGGGTTATCAGTTCTTAACGAAAGGGGGCCACAATGTATACTTGTCTTTTTTTTTTTTGGGGGGGGGGGATCACAAGTTGTCAGGTTGGCAGTCTGCCCCTTTCCCCGCCCCTTTTGGATACGCTCGCGACTATACTACTATTACTACTGCAACTACTACTACTACATGTATAGATTCTGTAGCTGTTGCTATTTTCTTTTCCGTTTATCTTGTACTGTCGGCCTACTATTTTAGACGAACCATCTTCATCATCATGATCATAACGAAATGAACGAGAATACATGACAAAATCATTTTCTTTTTCAAACTGTTAAAGGGTTTATTACTTCTCTAGAATAGTACAGTCATTATATTCATGACGACATCATTGACCTTGTTACATTATCGCGTGTGTATGCATGCGCAGCATGCCAAATTTTACAGTATTGCCCTCGTTACGTCTTACTTACAATACGCCGCGATCCCCCACGTTTATTGTTAAGCAAAACGACTGCACTTTTCTCCGCAATTATTGTAATTGTTTTCTCCAATCGGGCATGAAGCAAACCGAGTGCTTGGTAATTAGGGGAGTCAAAATGACCTGGAGTGAAAGGAAAAGAAGATAGTTAGCCCACTTCACCAAGGAATACGGTGGACTCACGCTTGGCGGACCCAGGATTTAGAAGGGGTACTACTCCGGCGCCCAAAATCATTTTTTTTGTAATGAAGTCAAATTTATTTACGTTTATTTCAATAGCCGGAATGCAAATTTCATGCATCTGGCCCCGTTTCATAAAACTGGTTATCAATAACCGCTATACACGTCCCTAGGATAACCACATCTTTATTATGCGATTATAATGAGATTAAAACCGGGATTAAAATGTTCAACTTATTTTTTTAAAAACCTCTGAAAAATGGTCGCATACTATTTTCAGAGTATGGTCATTGTATTACATGATTGTCATTCTGAAAACAATATTAATATTTCTCCTGTCGAATTCCGTGATTTATGTCTGGTAGATCCAACAATAATGTGAACATAACTTGACGTGAATAACCTGTGAAACGTAAATGTATCCGGCCAAGAAAAAAAAACATTTAATGAGCGGGCATGATCTGATTAATCTGGGTTAAATATCTTCCACTCGTATCATGTTTCCGCCACAAAAAAAGTTCATCCTAGGTTCTCGAATACCCATCCCTCCACCTCATGCAGCAAAACAGGACAACAAAACCGCCTCCTGTGCCCCATACAGAAAGGCGGTGCCCACCCCCCCCCCCCCCTCCCCGTGCCCCCTACTGGAAATATCCTGGCTACGAAGCTGGTAACCGTATATAGCTTATCATAACACTTTATTTTTAATGTTCCCTGATATTCCCTTCTTTCATGTACAGGGATATCCATGATCACGTGACCACAGACTCATCTCATCGACGAGGAAGCGTCAAGCTTATCAATGTGCACCACCTCCAAATCCGAAGTGCTTCTCCACCAGAATCTGTCCGCTTGGGATGCTTTCCGAGATGCTGAGGCTTAATGTTTAGGGAAGCTGTCATGACTATACTGAGAAGCCATGCCCACTGCGACGTCTCATGAGAAGCCAGTTGATGATTGCTACATGCAAATTGAATTGCAGATTGAATTGGTTTTAACTTGAGCGGGGGATCATTAACATAAGCTACATAACAGTCATTAATAGTCTCCTTATATGATGATTGCTATAATTATACAGATTTGGATGAATTTAAGCCATATCAGTGATTGGATTGGTATCAGTTTGAGCGGGGAATCATCAGCGCAAACTATACGACAGTCATTACGATTTTCCACAAAAAACATTTTGATGTTTGCTACAGATTTTGATGAATTTAAGTCGTTGGATTGGTGTGATTGATGTCACGTGACCATCCGAGCAAACTACATATACATATTACAAGCTACCGGTCAGTCTAAGATAAGGAAGCTATGCTGATATCCGATTCATCATTATTCGCCCTCTGACCACATCTCTTTTTTCTTGGATAAATTGGAGACGAATTGTAAGCCACTTATTATATAGACAAACTGTGGTAATACTGATATTCAAGACCTTTCGTCCACTTTGAACACATCAACAATACTATTTTTTGAAACCGGAGACGAATTTCACGCCACACACCAGACTTAAAGTGTTTCATTTGTTTTCATGTTGTCTGTTTCCTGATACCCAGCCCACCTATCGTATTACAGAGTCAGAAGAGAACTTTTGAAAAGGGTTGGTTTGATGTTTATTTTACCTGACTGCTAAGAAAGCATTGTATGCTTGTAAGTAAGCAACCAGGGGACCGACGGCGTTAAGTCCTCTCCGAGGGACTTGGTAATGAGGATTAATGCCTTACCAAAGGGCACTAGCGCATCCTCCAGTTCCGAAACCACTGCTCTACCACTGAGCCATCGCGCCTCCATTTCCTGACCAGTACCAATCGAAAATTAAATAATAAACGAGATTCATCAAATAGCAGTCTACGCCATCTTGTCCATAAAAGAAAGACCATTCTGTTAAGGCGTGCATGACACCAGTGACGTGTTTCGATCGTGAAGGCAGGTGTGAAGGACTTTCATTTTTATGTTTAAGTCTTGCTGTGGCAACTCTTGAATGAAACATAATCTTCTTTGAAGTAGTACCCATCACTTTGTTGCTGGTACTTGTTAAGCTAACGCGCAGTTGCCCAATATTCAGCACATGATACTTCCTTCAAAATTCATCATCGTGTTTTCCGCGGCTTGACAGATATCTTGAATGTACTTTGCCTTGTTCAAGGATAGGACGTGAACCCACAAGTTGTACGCGGATGTAGTTTCTTGCGATATAAAAGAACATCATATGAGTCAAGGCCTTGATACATTTTGATAGCTATAATTCTGAGGCGGACCAACTGGCCGTTCTGCATGGTGTTGTTGCAGAAGTACATGTACGTGGTACTCGGATATAACGCATAATACATAACTGATACTGTGTCGTGATATAAAAATAAAAAATGGAAACGCTCTCTGTGGATTCGTTGTCAACCGAAATTTCCTTCATCTCAACGTCGAACTTAACCGTGATCGACGGCGAGGAAGAAAATGAAGGATTGTTTCCTCATTCCCTGACGTGGCTCATCGTCGTCGGAATCGTGTACTGGCTTATCATTGTCGTCACCCTGATCGGCAACGCTTTCGTCATGGCTGCCTACAAGGTGGACAATCGAATCCGTGCCCGACCGTCAAACCTCCTCATCCTCAACCTCTCCATCTCGGATTTTCTCGTCGGGATCACGCTCATCTTCAATTACATCTTCCTCCTCTACGATATCTGGCCTCTCGGTGAGATCCCATGTAAGCTCTGGATCGTTCTGGACTACACCTGTTCCTTCATGTCGGTCATAACTATCACCCTCATCAGTCTGGATAGATACTGGATGGTGAAGAAGAAGCTCGGGTACCGAAAATACCAGACCAAGAAACGCATCTTGATCACCCTCGCTATCTGCTGGAGCGTCGTCATCTCCTTCTACACGATCACCGCCTTCGGTTACGGTGCGATGACCAAAACGAACTACGTCGATTTCTCAGAAGATTGCGAGATGGAGTATTTATACAGCTTACCCTTTTCGGCAGTCATGATCGTCGTGGAGTTTGTGATTCCATTTTTCATCATCGTTTATTTGAATGTCGTAGTGTATATGAATATTCAAATGCGGACGGGGGAGCTTGTGAGGTCCAAACCGGATAAAGGACCCAATACGACTTCGAAAATGTCGACAGATGCTGATAAATCGATCGGAACAGATTCCACGAGCGCGTTAGCCTTTTCTTCGAATCCTCTGTACTCCAAATCGCCTGTCCCGATCGTGACTATATCATACATGACTAAGGACGATGCGCCTCAAAATGGCACTACTGAATCAACGGACGAAAAGCCTGCGAAAGCATACGAAATAGACGATGCCTTTGAAGAGTCGAAGGCTTCCGATGACGGTATTGTGACAGGAGGAACTAACATAGCATTGAACGGTGTTTCAAACCCGATTGTAGATCTAAATGACGTTAATGTCAAGACGGAGAGCCAAGTGCGAGTATTAGAGCCTCAAAGCGAAAACACAAATAATAACGCTAATCATAGTATCGATGGCTTGAATGATGGTAAATTAAAAGTCCAGAATATAACCCGCCCGGTGTCAGATGCATCGCTGAACTCTGTTTCCTCCGACGGGCACACGACACTGGCACGGGCGAACAAGGAACAAAACAGGAAGAAAGCTCGTGAGTTTCGACGACAACGACGCGCCGCCATTGTCCTCTTCACACTCGTCATTGCTTTCGCCATCTGCTGGCTGCCCTACCAGATCACAACCATCCTCGTCACCATCATGGGGGACGGGTCGTTGAACTTTATCGCCGAGGAGGTCATGACGAATCTCCTGTGGTGTAACTCGACCATCAACCCTTTCCTCTATGCCCTCGTCACCGTGTCTTTCCGAAGAAACTTCCTTCGGTTCCTCGGCCTTCATCGGGTCACGTGTTGCCAGAAGCAGCCGTCTTCGGGTGAAGTGCAGGATCGCACTAACATTAACACGAGTGATCCAACAGATGGTGATAGCTAATATTGTCCATCTTCAATTATTATGGAATATAGATGTTTGTAAAACTGCAAAATTTGTATTACTCATTATTGAGGCATACATAATCAATGCCATTTTTAGTTAGCTTATATACCATACTATTATACGCGTTGCACAAAGTTTAGTGGTTCCATTTCGTTTAACAAAAGTATTTTTTTTAAATAAAATTAATTGCGATAGAATATTTGTACAAAGAGAATTAATATGCTTTTTAATTCATCACGTATACATGTATATCAGTTTTAATTGGCGATATGTTTATATCTCATTATTCAAAAAACAAACAAACACGGGTGTACGACACATGCTCCGACGACCATTACCCGGCGACAATTGCTCCACTTTTAAATAGTAGTGTGATACACTAACCGAATTCTAAACATTCGAACCTGGACCAAACACTGTTCCTAATCCTAAACGTAACGTAAAACTGAAAGGCAGTCCTAACCTGATACCAAAGTAACACCAACAAGACCGACGCCAGACCGAAAGCAGACCGAACAAAAAAAAAATACATTGCCACCAATGGCCATGAATCGGTCGGTTCGTACTTGGTGTGGGGTCGGTGTGACTGTGGTATAATGCTAAATCTTTGACGAAATAAGCCTCGAGCAATAGGCAAATTTCGTAATGCATTTCAAATTTGATGCTTACCTCTTTGTCAAACTCCTTGTCATGAACTAATAGGAATACTTTCACCTGCTATAAGTCATTGTATTTCAATAATCGAATGCAGATTGCTAGGTAGGACAAGCCAAAAGGTTAATTGTCCAACCTTAAACAACGCCTATAATACATGCAATTCATATTCTGACTATTGATAAAGAAAGGGTTTTACAGGTGAATGTAATAGCTTGTCGCTAGGCAAACCTGTATAAATTTGAATATATTACGAAAATGGCCTATTTCCGCCGGAGTAACCTTGCAAAGTACTTCACTTTCTCACTATTCAATGTCAGCTTTATATTAGTGTCCATACAATTGACGTTGATGGGGGTACAACAGGTTTGAAAAAGTCATATATTGTGTGTGTGTTAATGATGAAGGCCTTCAATCAATTTATCACGGAGTGTGGTTTAGTGGTATTAAATTATTTTCCCCTCAAAGACACACACACATGACAAACGTCCGTTGGTATTAAAATATGCCAACCACCAATTACTTACATGTATGATAAAAGAAGAATGTAGATAAAAAGCCCTACTTATCAGGACAGTCGTGCCGGGGATCGAACCCACTACCTTTGCACTTCCAGGCATTTTTTTAAAACCACTTGACTATGACACAGGGTATCAATTTGCCGCTTGTATTATTTATCAGTAAAAGTAAGGTCAAAGGAATTCATTGTTCTTATTGTAGGTCAATCAATATAATTATATTATATCAAAATATTTATTACAGCCTATAATTCTTTGATATTGTTACACAGAAAAACGAATTCTACTGTTCGATTTTTCAATAGATTTTTTTCTTTTTGGCTTTTAGCGTAATATCAAAGTAAGTTTGATCGAACATTCTATTGATCTCTAAATAAATGTGCATGAAAATGTAAATCGATATTGGGTCGATATATAGCGAGAGGGCCAAAAGAAACAGTAACATTTTAATTCATTCACTTCTTGCCAAAGATATATTTTTGTTGATTTGCGGCTTCACAGTAAAATATTATATTTCTCCTTTCTTAACTCACAAGGAATAATATCCATGTATATACTTCTTATTGACTCCGAAAAGACTCGAACCCACCGGCAATATTTTTAATCATTGGGACAGTTATCAGGATGAAATTCCTAACAATTTTGGGAAATCGGTTCAAACCAAGAACAACATTTATTTCTTTTCAAGGATGATTTTGAATTTTGATAAAGTTTGAAAGAACAAGGAGTTGTTCGTTTATAATAGTACGCAGGGGCGTCGATCCGTTTTTTAGATTGGGGGGGGGGGGGCAAGACAGCCTAATAGTACACTCCATGATTTTAATTTTTTAAAACTCTACTTAATCATGTTAATTACCAGCTTCTCCACGGTTACATGAAGCAGGGGAAATTAAAATCTGATTGTGTAATACCTTAGTATTTTATCGTTTGGAAGCTTTAATTTCCCGGGTTTTGCATCACTTTCCCTTCCTTTTTATTTACACATCCGGATTTATTAGGGGCAAAAGGAATTGATTTCCCTCCCAATATATTCGGGGGGGGGGGGGGGGCAACTGCCCCCTGCCACTCCATAATCTACGCCCTAGTAGTAGTACGCTACATTGCAGATTTTATTTTGTATATATAGTCAGCATAATATAATTTATAATGCATATCTAGTTTTACAAATAATTGTAACAGGGTAGGCCTATACTTGGCTATATGATTTTACTTCTCATGTTTTATTTTATCTCGGTTCAACCTCAAATATCGAGACAGACGGAAATGTTGAGTTCATGTTTTTATGCAATGATTACTGTAAACGAAATTGTTATTTATTAATTTCATGTACGAAACTTTGGTACTTAGAATCATATTATCATGGTGGGGCTACTGACAAATATAATTATGCGAGGCGTTGCAGGTCGTGTAATATTGCTGTTTTATATCATACAATATACATTTTTCAATGAAATATAAAAGACTTACCATACAATGCCTGAGCGATGTCCTATTTTCAAATTCAAATTCAGAGAACATTTCTTTCATATACAGACTGTTGATTCAGGCTGATTTTGAGGAGTGATGGTGGTGGTGATGGTGATGGTGATGGTGGTGGTGGCGGTGGTGATGATGATGATGATGAGGAGGAGGAGGATGGTTGTGATAGTTGTGATGGTAATAAAACGAGGCTTAGTTTAAACCTTTCATACATATTGTAGATGACGATGCATTTTTTTTGTTTTTTAGCATTCTCTATTGCATTCATTCAGTACAAATGAAAAATCATACATCTTCATTTTTAGGCCATGTACATAACATATCATAATGATAATGATGACCGATGATTGTGAATTTATGATGATGCTGCTGATATTGACGCGATCGCCGCCTTGATGGTGATGATGATGATTATGATGATGGTTGTGATGGTATATCAATTAGTTTTGTCTTATTGAAAGGAGATGAGGTGATGCCATAGTGGTGGTAGTTTTAGCGGTGGCTGTTGATGTTGATGATGATGATGATGATGATATTGTGAATAGGGTCATGATGGCGGGGGTGGGGGTGGCGGTTGTAGTAATAGGAGTGGTGATGTTTGTTGGAGAATGCCTATGATTGAGATTATGCATACTATACTACTCCTTCCCAAATTAATTATATTCTGTTTTCATGAACTAAAAAAAAAGAAATAACTAAATAATTTCCTTCTCAAAAATTCTCCCTTTTCACTTGTTAGAATTTGTTAAAACTTGTTAAAAGTACAAAAAAAATGTTACCAAAAACCCCGAAGTCAATACTAAAAATTGGATAAAAAGAGGTTATTGGGGAGGGGCACTTTATATCCCTCAGGCTATGAATTGCCTAGCTAACATGCCGGAATGGCCGCAACTATATTTTTTAGACAAAAAAGAAAAAAGAAAAGAAAGGAAAGAAAAAAAGACATCTCAGACAAATATAAAAGAATGTACGTGTATGGCGGATAATAATAATTGTGCCATCATTCTTTCGCAAAGATTTTGGGACTATCCCTAAAGATTTTAGCTGAGACGATACCAGGGACGCGACGACGCCCATTATTGTTTCCCGTCATTATTATGCAATCCCTGAATTCATTGACCCATCATAACTGTTAAATGGATAAAGACGTCACTATTTATACGTGCCAGTACCACTGACCGGTACGGTACTTCTGATCTGCTACATAATCTGTGTTCAACGTGTACGTTATGGCAAAGAGTTTAAATACGAAGAGTGCTCAGTCCTGAACTAGAGCAGGCGTATATATTGTGGTACATGTCGATCGCCCGAGAGGGAAAGGTTATAGTCTTTACCAAGATGTGTGTATTTTGTATTTTCTTTATTTTTCCTTCTTTTTCTGTACATTGCTTTTGGTAAAGCCGTAAAGGGCATAATCTTGATATTCTCCCTTCAAATACAAATTTATGTCCCAAAACAGATAGGATCTAGAATCAACTCTTAGCTGCACCAGGGAGGAGAGGGAGAGAGTTGGGAGGGGGGGGGGGGGGGGGTAGTTTGAGTTTGAGTTTAGTTTATTAACAACAACACATCACATAAATCACAGTATAATCATCAATATAAAGAGTAATAATGTTACATGAATACATATACATAACAATGGTATGACAGTTTTTTTTTTGTTGTTGTTGTTAAAGGGAGAACCAAAAGTTAGCACAAGTGCTAGTCGAGAATGGCCCTCCCATTTTACTTACATTTCAAATGCTCACTGCAAAGTCTAAAATTATTATCCTTCAAAAGTAGATTATACTACACATAAGTATTCTTCATCACTAAACTTCATTTAACAAGTGTTTTCTTAGATTTTTGCGAAATGAAAGCCTTGTTCTTTCCTCTCGAATAGTTTGGGGCAAACTATTCCCGAACTTTGTTCCAACAAAAGAAATAGAAAATGTACCATGTGTCGTTATACATTTCGGAAGTCTAAGCATGGAATGTTCTTTGCCTCTAGTTCTATAAGTATGACTCATCTTCTCATAATATTGTGTCAAAGAATGTGGTAAATATCCCCTGTGTAGATCATACACAAATGTTGATACTGCAAGTTTATGCAGATCAAAAACATCTAATATTCCCAGGCTGGTGAATAATGGCCTAGAACTTGGGGTAGGAGAGATATTTGTATTTGTGTTAAAGTTATTTGCTGTGAACTTCTATTGTGTGATTTGGGGGGGGGGGGGGGGGAGGGAGGGGGTGGTTCAAAAATGTTCCCTGATATTAAGCTTTATATCTCTATATATGAGCAAACACTGCGATATCTGACGTCACCTGAAGTCTGAAGTCAAGACAGAAAAGACTTTAATAAAATGAGACTGCGTGTGAGCAATTCCTTATATAAATATAAATATTAATTTAGAGTGGCGTATCCTCTTATTCTCTTATTTTCATTGGTAGCGTATCCAGGAATGCACATGCCCCTACATGCCAGCCAAAGCCAAATCTGACATTATCTTATAGTTACACATCTAATGAAAGGAAATGTGTGGCCCACCCCCCCCCCCACCCCCCCCCCCCGCACAGAAGGAGCATGAAAAATGTAATAACCTTTTTCCCCCTTGCTTGGCCGAAATTCAGAATAGACGGCATCTGATGGTTTTTTTATTCGTCAGGGGTGAGCCCCCCTCCCCCTGCATTCCTGGATACGCCACCAATATAAATAACTTACGATAAGTTATTTGTAATATTCTGCTGTAGCATGCAGTTTGAAACGACATGCGAAGAAAACATTATAGGGTCTTGCTCCGAAGCCCTCACCTACGCAATAGGGCCTGATGGCTACCAGTTGTACGAAAAGGGGGGGGGGGGGGATGGCCTCCGAATTTTGAATTGAATTAACTAGCAACTAACAATAGCAGCTGATGATATAATTTATTTATTACCAGTCCTACACTGAATAAACTCTTGGTAAAAATTGTCCGTGTAATTTTATTTCCGTGTAATATTTGGTCAGATTACCAAGAATGTGGTGATCTCGCTTGCGAAAGCCGAATTCCTGGTCAAATTTACTTGTCTAACTGGTGAATTTGAATTTCAAATAACCAAGAAATGGGGTAAATTTAACACCATCGGTGTTGCTCCCCGGGAACACGGAGGTCTGGTGAATTTTACCCCGTTTCTGTTATAATTTTACACGGAGTTTTTTCAGTGTATTCTGTCTTTGTAGGAATATCACATTCCTTTTGCCCCAGTTCTCTCTCTCTCTCTCTTCCCTCCCTCTCTCACAGGCTTTCATTTTCTCATACTCTCTTTCTCTCAGGCTTATAACCGATATGTAGAAATGACTCCAATATAAATGAGGACAAAATAATGATCTCTTATTGCTTTTTTCTTCAATCTTTCAATTTAAAGAGATCGACCACCAACACTGAGTCACGTCTTTCGGATGGTGACGTTAAAGGTCGGTCCCAGACGTAAATAATCATATCTGATTGATACACGTCTGTAAAAACCCAATTACACACACACACTATGAAATCCCATTCTTCATATTCATGACAAAATAGCAGGGGTGGATCCAGAGAGGGGGGGGGGGGGGGGGGAGGCGAATCGGCAAAGGCCCCCTTTCTGAAACCCAACTGCGTCCACAATAAGTAAAAATTGCCTCTCTGTGTAATTTTTTTGTCAAAAGCATGCATATTCCCGGGGATTTATGCAGGGTCTATTCGACTATTTGAGTCTTAATTATACATTTTATTTTCAGAGCTTTAAAGTTTACGGGCACATTTTTTTTCAAAAATCCCTGTTTTTGCGTGTTAACCTAAGGGAGATGGAAGGCCAAAAGCATGCATATTCTCGGGAATCTAAGCTTTTTCAGAGTCTCAAATTACATATAAGCGACATTTACACTTAAAATCCATGTTTTCAAGTGTTAACCCTATGCCTAAGGCAGATGACTCTGTCAAAAAGCAGGCATGATCCCGGGGATCCATAGCGGCATTTATTGACAATAAAGGTTCAAGAATTGTCTTTTTAACTATCCATCCTTTCTCTCATGCAAATAACAGACTTGAAAAAAGATAGAGGAAGATATGACATATCAAGAAAAAATGAGACTTTTCACGTGTTATATATACCTATGGCGAACGTATCCCCCAGTCTTTTTTTAACACAGCAATTTACGCCTGCAAACTATACTACGGAAGTAGGTGGGAGTAATCTGTCTTGATACTATTAAAAGTCTTTGGTTATGGTACACGTTCACGTTCGTTCCGACATTGCAAGCCAGCGCAGCGTCTTCTCCTCGTGGAATAAAACTGAATTTCTTATCGTGCAAGGTAAGTTGAACTAAGAAACATCATTTTTATCAAAATTTTGTGTCGTGTGTGCGATTCTGAAGGTTATAATCGAGTAGAATGAGATGAAGGGGATATCATTTCACCCAAATTGGAGTGTTAATTTGTTGTGAGCGGTTCACTGAATTGAAGTGAAGCACTGGCGTAGCCTGGGCCGGCGGGTCCCCGGGCCGGTGCGTACATGTACGTGTCAAGGTGCTGGAAAATGCACGAACTGCAAAGTGCAAAACTATAAAACTTAAAAGGCTAGCCTAAGGCTAAGCAAGATTTAATTTTGAGTGTGTATGAATATTAATAGGGTCTACATCCATTACATACATTACATGTACAAAGTCATTAATTCTAGTTTGACCCTTGGCCTTTCACTTTTCAGTTTCAGGACAGGAATTATTTCAGGGCTTAACACTACAGTTAGGGCTAATTGATCACATTTTGTTCTTCAGATTGGCAACAATAATATTTTTCTTTTAGCACTACATGGTTCTAATAAGGTGCAATGTCTCTGCAAAACAATATACATGGTTAAGAATTTGGTCGAAAAGTGGAAAAATTGCCAATTTTGATAAAAAAAACGATGATTTTGAACCTCTCAATGTGTTGCCAATTTAAGGATTTTAAAACTTATTCTACTTTTTAAAATTCCTTGCATCAAAAGCAATATGGTCATGCAACCAAAAAGGACAGGAACATGTAGTGTGTCCAGAAATTTTTGCTCTTTTACTCCGTCATCTGGTATATTTTTTATCGCTCTGAATCAAAAGTTATTGAGCCAAACCACAAAATGTGGTCAATTGTCTCGAAAAGGTCAAATTGATTTTGCAATATCTATTTTTCTTGTAGACTAGTAATAAGACCTTTGATAGAATCATGTCGTCCGAGAAGAAATCCCGTACAGACAAGGTGATCATGGTCACCGGTGGGTCTGGCTTGGTCGGGAGAGCCATTGAGAGGGTCGCTAAGGAGCAGCAAAGACCTGATGAAACGTGGATCTTCCTCAGCTCAAAGGACGGTAATCTCACGTAAGTAATTTCATTCAGCATAAAATTTATTGGGGGCTCGACATTGGTGGGGGGGGGGGGGGTGTTGATTTTTTTAAAGGGCTTGGGCAGGAAAGCCATATAAGGAAGATTGCTAATAAGAACCAAAGATTTGATGAAACATGGATCTTCCTTCACTCAAAGAATGGTATTTCATAATTTTTGTTTATTCACAGCAACAGCTTCCATTTCCATTCATGGGTTTTGATTTATTTTTTTAAGGTGGGGGGGGGGGGGGGGCGAAGAGTTGATAGCCATGCAATTTAAAGGTAAAGAAGAAAACATAGTTAAACAAACTTTTTTTTCTTTTTCCCCCTATTGTTTAGAAACCAAAATGGAAAATTCACTGAATTAAAGAAATATTGTAACGAGTGTCTGTGGGAAAGAATTGAATCTATATGCCCC
Source organism: Heliocidaris erythrogramma (assembly GCA_025617745.1). Classification (NCBI taxonomy): domain Eukaryota; kingdom Metazoa; phylum Echinodermata; class Echinoidea; order Camarodonta; family Echinometridae; genus Heliocidaris; species Heliocidaris erythrogramma. Next base: position 17,968,335 of record CM046873.1, on the reverse strand, counting down.
TTCTGATAATGAGTGTAAGAAATCAAATGTCCTTCAATTGGCTTTACGACTCTCAGGTCTTAAGTAATATGTATACTTTCAGTCCACTTCCAAAAAACAGCCCCTGGGAGGGTAAACTCTGAAACAAATTCTCCTTTTTCTTTCTTTTTGATATGTTTTTTTATTTGAATGAAATGAGAAAAACCTCAACAGAATCTTTAAAAATCTAGACAATAAAATTGACCCCCCCCCCAAAAAAAAAATAAGTTGGAAGGGGTTGTGTCTCTGGACAACTAACAAAAATTAATTTGTCACGTTGGCCATTGGATTTTTCGAAAAACATGCATCAAATAGAACTAACCAACCTTGTATAACATAAGTTTGTAAAAGATTCTTGAAATATTGCATGCAAACTTGCTGAAATTACTGTTTGAAATCATATGTCTAGATACATGTACCCAACTTGTCCGGGCACACAACCCGTGGGTATAGATCTAGTAAATTCCAGAATTACAACATGGTATGAGCCTCTATAGTGAATAGATTCTTTATAGAGAATTTTGTTGATTGGAAGGATTGACCCCACAAGATTTGTTTTCTTCAGGTAAATGTCGAAGAAAATGGAATGCTCCATCTTTAAAAAAAATAAAAAATTGGATGAGAAAGCTGGATTTTACTTGACTTTAAGGGAAGTTTGAGTTCTGGGAAAGGTAAAACATAATTTGTGAGATTTCTCATTCTTATTATGTAAGTTTGGAAGATTATCATATTAGAAATGTCCCCTGAAAAGGGATTGCTCCTCAAATGCCCTCACAATCAAATTATGACAAGCAACAGCTGAAATGTTTGGGCCAAACATTTGTGTGTAGTCCCATATAAACATTTCTGAGTGTGCAGTGTATGTGACTCTCAGCAGGATTGAGTCAATTTTGGTGATTCCAAAACCTTACAGCATATACACCAATTCTTATGTGCTATATAATCAACCTTTCCCAATTGCTTTTAGAGAGTGTCTTTCATAATTCAATCTCATGACAAGAACTCATCTTTAAGACAATATGTAGATTTAAAACAATTAACATTTGACATTTTAGTTTCATACTCCATTTGAAAAGAAAAAGGAGGTCCAAACCTTCATTGTCCGAACTCACAATTTCGTTTGACATTTTGGATACATGAAATAGTCGTCTTGAACAAGCACTGGGCAAGCTTTGTAAATCTGTGTAGCTTTACTGTTAGGCAAATGAGGCAGGATTATAGGGGTTTGGGAAAAGGGTGTGTATTCAACTAGAACACTTGAAATAAATCCCTATTGTTTGCCCAGCTTTGTGTACCTGTGACTTCAAAGAGAGCCCCAATATGTATGTTTTAAAAGCGGAACTCTCTTTCAAACTGTCTCTTTGTATAATTTGCTTCCTTAGTATTCAAGCTCTTTACATTTTACATACATGTACATGTGTGCTGCATGATTGCACACCTCCTTTTGTACCAGTACAATGAGGATCAGGAAGGTGAAGTGATATAATGTGGACTTCAGGGATTAAAAGGAAAGTTCCATTCATTTGTGTAGTGTAAGGTGCTGTTGCACAGAAGCCATTAATTACATGTACATGTACACTGTATGTGGAAGGAGACCCTTTGCAGAGGTTTCAGTGTATGTACAAGATGTTAATAGTACACTGTAGAACTGTACACGTACATGTAGTTTTAATTTCATTTTATTTCATTTATTTTCCACTCACAAGTGAGAAACATGCAATAATAATTTACATTCCATACAGGTTTAGAATAGGACAAAAAAAAAACAGATGCAAAGGAAAACAAACCTACAAGTGAACCAAAATTGACAAAAGGGACAAAACTTTAAACCCAAGCTTGTTCTCAACAAATATTATGAGAAATAGCTAGAGCGGTCGGGCCAAACAATCATGCCATATATGCAGTCCCATATACACTGTATATATACAGTTGAAACTCACTATAAGGACCTTGGGACCCTGAAAATTACCTTGAACTTGGGAATCTCCTTACATGTATATCAGGGTAAAAAAAACCAAAGGAACATAAAGAATTGGGACCAGCAAAATTATCTTGTTATGTCAGGAATCTCCTTTAATTTATCAGAGCTCATTGTAAGGAGTTCCCACTGTACATTCTTATCTGAGCAAGGCTTCTTGAATATTGTGGGGTTTAAGAAGAAGAAATGAAATACATGTACAACAAAGACACGCACACGTACATGTGTACTCTCAGATCAATATCTGACATAGAGCTTAAAGACCGAGGACCAGTAAAATTACCTGTTATACCAGGAATCTTGTTATATCAGAGATGTTATAACGAGTTTCCAATGTAATTCTTTTGTAGACATGATCAACCTATACCACCCTTGTTTTGAGGCAGTTTCTTTCACAAGGAAATCCTATGACCTGGGGACTGTTTCATAAAACTGGTCATCAGTGACAAGTTATAAGCTACTGTTATAAGCTACTGAAATCCTTGCATCTGATTGGCTGAGAGCAAATTTGTCGGTAAAAATCACTGACAAGACACTTGATGAAACACCCCCCAGAATCTCCCAAATCCTATGACCTGGGGACTGTTTCATAAAACTTGTCATCAATGACAAGTTGTAAGCTACTGTTATAAGCTACTCAAATCCTTGCATCTAATTGGCTGAGAGCAAAAAATCACTGACAAGACACTTGATGAAACACCCCCCCCCCCCCAGAACTCAACTTTATCTTTGATATTTGCTTCAACAACTTTCTTTTGTGGCGCAGGAATGGTGGTGGACCAAGTACCGGTATTTTAGTACCTGTATGCAAAGCACTGAAGTGTTTTGTAATACAATCATTGTAGATAGACTAGGGACCTTATGTGTAGTTTAACTATAGTCCAAAAATATAAAGTATGGCACTATAGCGTGAAACCACTAATTAAAGATAAATTTTAGTTCTGGTCGTGGGATTACATTGTGAAAGAAATTGTTTGGAAGCACTTGAAAGCTTACAACCATTGTGATTATGTAGTACAATGAAACCTGTGTACACGTGTAAAGACCACTCGATGGAGAAAAAAAAAAGCAATCTTTATGAGCAGGTGGTCTTTATGTACAGGTTCCTTTAATACATGTTTCAATGAGAAACACATGTCAAGGGAAACAGATATTGCGGTCTTTCTATACAGGTGGTTGGTAAAGCAGGTTTGACTGTACATGTACATAAGAATTGGTGCATACTGCGAGGTTTTGCAATCATTAAAAGTAAGGAAAAAAATAGTCTCAATCTTCATTGCTGAAATTCATGTGTAGATTAAGTGCTTTTCAGTGAGATCGAGTCATTTCTTAGAATTTTGATGATTCCAAAACCTCACAGTATGCACCAATTCTTATTGACTACATGGTCACCCTTTCCCAACTGCTTTCCCAGTGTAAAAACAAACAGGACAAGAATTGAACGTTATTTCTAAGTGACTATACTCAATTTCCTTGGTTTTTCCACCCCAGGTCAGAAGAGGAGACTGCCGCCCTCTTTGAGAAGCATCAGCCAACCCATGTGATTCATCTAGCGGCTATGGTCGGTGGTCTCTTCTATAATCTCAAACACAATCTAGACTTCTGGGTAAGGCACACATTTCCAGGGTGTTGAAATAGAAAGAGGGTGCCCTCTGAACCTTTGAAGTACTTGCTTTAAAGGAGCTCCAGTCAATATAGAGAAGATGGGGCACAAAACCTAATGAAGGCTGATGCTAGTTTGCAGGCCTGCACAAACCCTTGTCAGTCGTAATTCCTAATTAATAATAATAATAATAAATGTAACTTATATAGCGCCAAGTCCACTCTGTGGAGTGCTCAAGGCGCATGTAGAAATTAAGAATTAAACAGAAATGTTTTTACATGATTTTTAAAAGAATCAGATGTTATGCAATTTTTGATGTCTTCAGGAAGGCTATTCCATAATTTAGGACACGCATGGGCAAATGATCTTTCCCCCCACGATCTTGCGACTTTAGGGATCACAAGAGAACTGGAAGTGGATGAGCGCAAAGATCTCGTGGGGGTGTAATTTTGAATTAAAGTGGTATTTTTGGGGGGAGCAGAACCAGAATAGACTCTGCACTGTCAGACTACCATATGCCATGTAGGATAGCTGCTCCATATTGACACGACCAGTTGGTAGCTGGTTTAGGCTTCTCTTGTGACACAATGGCCCGTATTCTGAACTCCGGTTTAACTTAAACCATGGTTTAAATCTGTGGTTTAACTATGGGTAGCCAAAAATGTCAAAACTGTGTTTACACTGTATGTTCCTTATGTTTTCTGGATACTGGTCTCGTGCTTTAATGGGCAAGAAAAATATTCTACTTATCATTCCCAGACAGTGTTTAAAAGCTTGAGTACCAAAAATGCTGATAAATTGAATATCTACTGTTTGAGATTTGTGTCACATTTGGCTGCCCATAGTTAAACCACACATTTAGACCATGGTTTAAGTTAAACCGGAGTTCAGAATACGGGCCAATGATTTTCTGATAAAGTGTCAAATTAGGGTCTGTGCTTGCAGACTAGGCTGATGAGGAAACTTGCCTGTCTTTCTTGTTTTGAGGACCATCACAAGTAGGGCAACGTTTGCACTGAGTAGTCCAGATTATATTTCAGTGTTATTTTCCAAATAGACTATGAAAAATGTGGTATAGCAGAGTTATCGCCAAGAATGATGAGGAAATCGGGTAGATCAGGCACACCAAAAGAGCATAAAGTTCTGTGTGTGTTACATACATGTATACCAGGAACATGCTTTTCATTGTGTTTTCTTTTTTCTTTTTTGTAGCAGAATTTGGCACTTAACATTTTTTTTTTGTTCAAACAACTACATTATAAATTCATTTAAGATTTTCCTGAATGATAGCCAATTCAGAATGAATCATGTTAGACAGTTCTTTGAAATATAAGTACCTTATACATTATGTGTTTTCTAGAAAATGGAATGATTTTAATAATGAGCTTACATGTGACTTTTTAATAGGATTTTAGAAAATCAAGAAACTTTTTTTTTTTTTAACCCATTGCCTTTTCCTATCACTGTGCATTACCTATGATAACAGTATCCAATACAACTTTTATTATGCCAATCACCTAAAAACCATTTTTGTATAGCTAGCATGAACTGTATGTAAGAAATCAACACATCTCAAAAAACTTAACCTGACATTCTACAGGATAACGGTTAAGGAGTACGAAGAAAATACATTGTAACATCAAAATCCGCTTGAGGAATCCAAGTTGGACTTGTGTTCTGTGCCCCCCCCCTATTCTAAGCAAGGAGTGCGATAGTATACTCACAGTTCATTTTTGGTTATTGAGAATGCATTTAAACATGCTTAATCTCTTTGTAGATGTATTTTAAAACTCATATCCTGAAGACAAAATATTTTTTAGTGATGGCTACCCTTTCCTTTCCTCCTATTTCAGAGGGTCAACATCAAGATCAACGACAACGTTCTTCATAACTCCTACAAGCATGGCGTCCAGAAGGTTGTGTCCTGTCTATCAACGTGTATCTTCCCCAATAAGACCACATATCCTATCGATGAAACCATGGTCCACAATGGCCCACCGCATGATTCCAACTTTGGCTATTCCTATGCTAAGCGTAGCATAGATGTACAGAACAAGTAAGGGGCGATTCCGTGCAGAGTGTCCTGTACGACATGTTACTTTTATACGCACATTTCATTCATAAACAAAAAATATCTTGCTATGACCATGGGAAAATAGTAAAAAATATCTTACTCTGACCACACAGGTATGAAAAAAAGGAAAGGTTTAGCTCTGGTTGGAGAATACTGTTTGATCATGTTAAGTGCTCAGTTCGTAAACTTGTAATACTCGGTGAGGGATGAAATATATACTGTCGGTATTCCTATAATGCGTACAGATTGTAGGATGCAAGCTGCATGATAAATCCATCAGTTAGAAACCGTTAACATTTCGATCTGAAAAACCCTCGATCATTGAAAATTCCAGGAAAAATTCAGGCAACGATCAGGGAAAATTCAGGGAACAGGCTGGGAAAATTCCAGGAAAATTTCAGGGGACGATCGGGGAGATGTTGGGGAATGATCTGTGAAAATTCAGGGAAAATTCAGTGAATGATCAGGGAAATTTCAGGGAACAATCAGGGAACATTTCAGGAATCATTCAGGGAAAATTCAGGGAATTAAAAGGCTGGCAACCCTGCACAGCATATTACACTACCAATTTTGTTTCCCAACAGGGCATACCATAGCCAGCATGGCTGCAAGTTCACCTCGGTCATTCCAACCAACGTCTTCGGTCAGTGGGACAACTTCAACCTGGAGGACGGTCACGTGATCCCCGGACTCATGCACAAGGTCTACATGGCGAAACGTAAGGTCAAAGGTCATGTTATTTCGGAGTGTTTGTATGCTGCTTGTTGGTGGTCATCACAAATAATGAAATATTAGGTCATAACCCATAACATTCTTTGAGGAGGTGGTCCCTGTATTACCGCTATGGGAGTTAAAGAACTCAGTAGTCAACGGGTTAACTGGTTACATATTGAAAAGTTGCTTTTCACCAGGGGGGTGTTTCATAAAGCTGCTTTTAAAGTTATGCACGACTTTACAAATGACTTATATATGAAAAGCCAAATGGGATGCGCAATCAACTAAAGTTGAACTGTGCAGATGTAGATTAACATACATTTATAACAGACATTTTTAATGCAAAGTATATTTTTTGCCATATTATAATTGAGGTTAAAACAAGAAAAAACTCTGGGCATCCTATCTGACACTTCATATTCAAGTCATTCGTAAAGTCATGCAAAACTTTACGAACAGCTTTATGAAACACCCCCCAGGTCACTTGCAAAGGTTGGCCCATACTTGCGTTTATATTGTAAATTTAGATATTGAATGCCAGCACTTTGAGAAGTCCTATTTAAATTTTGTGAGAAAAATACCCCAGAGAGCAATTTAGTTCTTCAAAGTTTCTGAAAGAGCTTTGGAAAATTACAACAGAGCTCTGGTGAAAGAAACAATGTATATGCCTGACTGCATGTATATAATTATATACTGTACATGTATGCATGTTTTAATTGTTACTGTCATTTTTTACATCCTGACCCCTGACCTTGTATGACCTAGCCTGAGTGTGTCTTTGCCTCTTTCTAGGTGACGGTACACCCCTGACCATCTGGGGTACGGGGAAGCCTCTACGTCAGTTCATCTATTCCTACGATCTAGCCCGTCTCTTTGTTTGGGTTCTACGAGAGTACGACGAGGTGGCACCTATCATCCTGTCTGTCGGGGAGGAAGATGAAGTGTCCATCAAGGAGTGCGCTGAGCATGTCGTAGAGGCCTTTGACTTCAAGGGCGAGGTGGTCGTATCCTTTAAAATAGCAATGTTTATATTAATAAAGGTGTCATTCAAAACTAGCTCACAATGTATGGAAACCTTGCCCCATTTTGTTCACTCCAGATGGATATGAAATTACTCATGCTTTCAACACTGCGTGGCCAAATCACACATGTGGATTGGTTCTGGTCCTTATGTGGCTGGAGAAATGAGGTCAGACTTTGTTACCTGTTGATATGAAAAAAAGAACACAATGGCAATTCAGTATCTCTCTGTACGCAATTTTTTTTTTTAGTTTTCAGTTCCTTAATTCTGTGCTTTGTTTCATTAGTATGACACGTCTAAATCCGATGGTCAATATAAGAAGACGGCCAGCAATGCTAAACTCAAGAAATACCTGCCAGACTTCCAGTTTACCCCCATCAAGCAAGGTAAGTTCGAGTGATTCTAAACATCTAGTTCGACGACACATAATCTGGCGACATTTGCTCCGCATCAGGGGAGCGTTTCATCAAGCACCATGTCGGTGATATTTACTGACGAATTTGCTCTCAGCCAATCGGATGCAAGGATTTCAGTAGCTTATAACAGTTATCGGTAAAAATCACTGCCAAAACGCTTGATGAAACGCTCCCCAGTTTCCTATGATGCTAACCGAATTCCAAACTTCAACCCTGGACCAAAAACTATGCAAGACCCTAATCCTGAACCATAAACCCAACTTAACCTAAACCATAATATCCAACTTAACCTAAACCATAAATGCAACGTAACCTAAACCATAAACCCAACTTAACCTAAACCGTAAACCCAACTTAAGCTAAACCATAAACCCAACTTAAGCTAAACCATAAACCCAACTGAACCTAAACCATAAACCCAACTTAACCTAAACCATAAACCCAACTTAACCTAAACCATAAACCCAACTTAACCTAAACCATAAACCCAACTGAACCTAAACCATAAACCCAACTTAACCTAAACCATAAACCCAACTCAACCTAAACCATAAACCCAACTCAACGTAAACCATAAACCCAACTTAACCTAAACCATAAACCCAACTTAACCTAAACCATAAACCCAACTTAACCTAAACCATAAACCCAACTTAACCTAAACCATAACCCAACTTAACCTAAACCATAAATGCAACGTAACCTAAACCATAAACCCAACGTAACCTAAACCATAAACCCAACTTAAGCTAAACCATAAACCCAACTTAAGCTAAACCATAAACCCAACTTAACCTAAACCATAAACCCAATTTACTGCAATAAATCATATATACCTACCTATTATGCCTGTAGTCTTGACTACGGGACCCCTTCGAGAATTTAACACACATGAGTCACAATATTGTGCGCACCCCCCGTAATCCTATTGTCCCCTTCGCCACTCACGCGCGTCAACACGCTACGGCCATCTTCCTCTTTCTTGCTCGCCCCCGACGAGATAGGACGTATAGTCACAGCGCTCCTGAAATCAGGTCGTATAGTATCTTTTAGGTGCGCTTTTTCACATAGTTTTTTTCTTTTAGGTATCTATATTCGTTTAGATTATAGTACTTTGTGTTTTAGTAGTCACTCTTGCCGATTGCAAGGGATTTTTTGATTCCCTTTCTTGGCACTTATTTTTCTCTTTCACGGTCAGCCCCACGTAGATATTTCTGTGTTTGCGGGTGTTTCCGTTTGTCACCGAGCCTTTGGGTTCGGTGTTCGTTCTTACGGTTTTTAGGCTGTGAAAATTTCTTTAGTGCGTATCTCCCAAATAAACTTTAGTTTTATTTACTGCATTCAGTTGAAGTATTTCTTATTTTGAAAAGTATACTTTATTGTCTGTTTTATTGCAGTGGTATGAATTCGGAAGAAGAAGCAGCTGGGTCAAGGAGACCTGCTTCTTCCGAAGAGTTGTCTAGCAAGACGACTCGGCCTTCCAGAACTCCCCCGAGTACTGCGGTACGCGGGGGAGGGAGGAGGGCTAAAGGTAAGTTGCCTAGTGGTGTTCCCTTGCAGAGTTTGCCAGTCTCGGAGCTTGCGGCTTCGGGACGGGTGGCGTTAACTGAATCGGGATTGTCAACTCCGAAGCCCGTGGTTTCGGGGTGGGTGGCGTCAGATTCTAGTGGTTTGGATATCTTGAATCCAATCCCCCGGTCGCTGAGACCAGAGGGGGGGGGCGGTTGTTTCCCGTACGGTAGCGTTCACTCGCTCTGATCCGTTAGGGGAGACGCGCTCCACTACTGCAGGGCAACCCACGGGCTTAGTCCATGTTGGTCTGGGTTCTCAAACCCTAGCCCCCGGCAAACGCCATATGGGGGAACGAGTACTTTCTGGGCTGTCTCAGGTGCCAGCTGATGGGAATGCTCGAGCTAACAATTATGGACGCTCTTCGGAGCAACAGGTGTTTTCACCTGAGTGCGTGACTACTTGTGCTCCCCTATTGCTGCTTTCGAGCGGTCCAATAGCGGGTTCACACGCCTTTAGTAGTCATCGGGCACATACCGAGTCATCTCGGTCTGCCCACGCACTGGGAGCTTTTAGCTCCCAACCCATGGCTACTGCATTTTCTTGCTTAGCCAATATGGGTGATTTGGGCGATTCTCTAGGCTTACGCCATGAGCGCTCCAATCCCTTTTTGGGAAGTGAACGTCCCTCCGCGGAGGGATCGGTTCGTGTTTCCGAAGTGGCTTCGGAGATCCGAACGAATCCGATTAAGCGTTCTAACAAAAGGGTTTCGGCTACGACTCTTGTCGAGCCAGCCAAGAAAAAGGCCAAGAAGAAGGCAAAAAGTGGCAAGGCTTTGCCGGCCTCTTGCCCGTCTGGCCTGGCTAACCCAGCTAGCTCCTCTCAAGCTGACATGTTCAGCATGATGCGGGCTTTTGCTCAGAATCAGGGTTGGTCCTTTGTACCGGCTACTTCAACCCTGACTTCTGTCCCTATTCAGGGGTCTGACTTTGAGACTAATCAGCCTTTTGTGTTGGATTCGTCTTTGTCTGAGTCGGTTTCGCATGTGCCTCCTATTCCCGCGGCCCTTGGGGCGCCGCTGGGCGAGGAGACTTTCGTTGAACCATGCGGGGCTCTGCCTGCTGAGGCCTTTGTTAGCGTTCCTTTGTCTCTTTCCACTCGGGTGGAACCAGATTTGGAGGTGGCCTCTCAAGCTTCGTTTTTGAATCGCTTGGGCAGGCGGAGTCTCAGTCGCTCGCCCTCTGTGGGGTGGAAGCGATTGCTTTGTTATCCAGATATCTCTCTGAATTTTAGTCAACCCGCCCGCAGGGTTCGACTTCGCGCTGACGCCTTGGCGTCCGGCCCATGGCTGTTGCATCTCCTTGCTCGGCCGATATGGGTAATTGGTGCGCGTCTTTGGGTTCAATACCCTCAGCGCACTTCTCCCATAAAGGGAGGTGAGCGTCCCTCAGCGGAGGGTTCGGTTCGTGTTCCCGAAGGGCTTCGGGGATCCGAACGAAACCGAATAAACGCTCTGAAAAGCGGGTTTCGACTTAGGCTCTTTTTGGGCCAATCAGAAGCCTAGGGAAGGGGCTAAAAGAGGCAAGGCTTTGCCTGCCTCTTGCCCATCGGGTTTAGCTAACCCTCCGGTCTCTCAAGCTGAGATATTCAGTGTGAGATGGGCTTTGCCCAGACTCAGGGTTGGTCCCTTGTACCAGGATTCACTTCCCCTGCTCTTGTCCCTTTTTTGGGTCGGACATCGAGACTAATTAGCCTTTTATGGTTTATTCTTCTTTGTCTGTGATGGGATCACATGCGCCTCCTAGTCTCGCAGCCTCGGGGCTCCGTCGGGTGAGGAGGCTTATGGCGGTTCATGCGTGAATCCGACCGTTCGGCCTTTGTTCGTGATTCTTTGTCACGATCATTTCAGGCGGATCCAGTTTTGGAAGTGGCCTCTCAAGCTTCGGTTTCCGAATCGCTGGGGCAGGCAGAGCCTTAGTTGCTCTCCCTTTGTGGGGTAGAAGCGATTGCTTTGTTCTAAACTTTCCCTGACTTTTAGTCAACCCGCGCGCAGGGTTCGACTTTGCTTGGGTTCAGGCAGCGGGATTCCTCCGAGCGTTTTTTCTCTTGCGGAGGATTTCTAGCTGGATTTTGGACGCATTGAAGCGGTGCTTCTTTTGAGCGTCATGTTTGGTTGGTGGCTGTCTTCGTTCCTTTCTCCCCGCTTGGGAGGCCATCTCCGGGGACGCTTTTGTTCTCTTTGACGGACGAGACGGATTCTTCATAGATCTGTCCGCCCCGCTCCCCGGAGGTGCTATAGGAACTCGGTCACCTCACAGGCTGTCTTTTTCCCTTTCTCCGACTTTTGTTATTCCCAAGCGCTCGGGAAAACTTCAGTACATTTTCGGATGGAGACTCTCGCCTCCATTCTCCTGTTGATCAAGAGGAAGGACTACGCGGTCTTGATAGTTTTCGAAGATGCGTATTTCCTCTTTCCCATTCATCGCGCATCTCGCGATCTTCTGGGGTTCTCCTTCCTCTCGGAGACTTATCGTTTTCGTGCTCTTCCCTTCGGGCTGCGCCCGGCCCCTCGGGTTTTTACTCAAGTTGTAGCGGTGCTAGCGGCCTCTCTGAGGCGTCGCGGCCTGCGGTTGTTTTGTTACCTGGACGATTGGCTTCTCCTTGCGGAGTCGCGCGATCGTTTGTTGGACGAGACTCGTTTGCTCGTCTTTCTTACTCAAGACTTAGGTTTCCTAATAAATTGGGAAAAGTCAGAGTTAGTTCCCACTCGCAGCCCAGTTTTTCTGGGGGCGGTGTTAGACATAAGGAATCGGTTGGCTCGGCCCAGTCGAGACAGGATTCTCACCATTGTCTCTGCGGCTCGCAAGTTCTTGCTGGCCAGAAGAGTCTCGGCCAGACAGTGGCTTCAGTTTCTAGGTTATCTAGCCAGTCTAGTCGATGTTTTAGAGGACTGCCGGCTCCTCATGAGACCCTTTCAGAGACATCTCCTCAGGTTCTTCAAGCCGGGAAAAGACTCTCTTTTGGTCTGGATTCCAGTACCAGTAAGGATCGAGTCTCTTCTCTCTTGTTGGACGAGCGAGGTGTTTCTCGCGCGAGGCAGGTCCTTCTCTGCCCCTCTTCCGTCGATATCGGTTTCGACGGATGCCTCTCGGTTGGGGTGGGGAGGACACTGCAACGGCAGCACGGTTGCGGGGGATTGGTCTCATCTTGGGACTCTTCCTCATATCAATGTCCTGGAGTTTATGGCAGTTCTGTTGACCTTGCTCCATTTCAGAAGTCGACTTCTCGGTCGTTCGGTTCTGATTCTCACGGACAATGTTACTGTGGCGGCATATATCAATCGGCAGGGAGGCACTCGTTCGGTTGCCCTGAATGCCCTAGCAGCTCAGCTGTGGAGGTGGTGTCGTCGCATGGCAATCACACCCGTGGCCTCTTTCATCCCCGGTCGGGAAAACCTCATTGCGGATTTTCTGTCTCGGGGCAGGTATCTTCCATCGGAATGGACGCTCCATCCGGAGGTATTTTGCCGCATTCGCAGTTGCCTAGGTCCACTGGAAGTGGATCTATTTGCGTCGGTGCTAAATCACCAGCTGCCGAAGTATTGCTCCCGTGTTCGCGATCAGGGAGCATGGGCTCTCGATGCTTTCTCCCTCAGCTGGGAGAACCTTCAGGGATTCGCCTTTCCTCCCTTCCAACTGATTCCGCGTGTCTTGCGGAAAATCAGGGAAGATCGGGCGCGGGTGCTCGTAATAGCTCCCTTTTGGCCCAGGAGGAATTGGTTTCCAGAACTTGTGAGCCTCCTAAGGGCTCAACCGTTCGTTCTCCCGTTAAGAGCGGATCTGGTGTTTCAGCCCCTATCGGGGATTCTTCACCACAGTCCGGAGTCTCTTCATTTGACTGCTTGGCCCCTGTCAGGGAATCTGCAAGACAGTCGGGTCTCTCTGATAGAGCCGCGGACTTTTTAATGTCCAGTCGTAGGTTTTCTACTAGGGAAATTTACAATTCCCGTCTCTCGGTCTTTTTCCTTTGGTGCAAAGAGAGAAATCAAACCCCTTCTAAGGCTCCTATTGGTTCAATTGCGGATTTCTTAATCTCGTTATTTGACAAAGGGAGATCTATCTCTACTATCCGAGGCTACCGTTCGGCGATCGGGGCCATTCATTCGGGTTTATCGGATGGTTCGGGATTTCCAATTCCCCGCTACTAAGTGGTTTGATTCGTTCGTTCTTTCTGAAACGACCTTCTTTTTCTAAGTTAGTGCCGTCTTGGAGTCTGCCTAAGGTCCTGGAGGCCTTGGCGAAACCTCCTTTCGAACCGTTAGGTGAAGCTTCGCTTCATCATCTTACGGTTTAGACGCTCTTTTTGGTAGCTATTGCCTCTGGGCAGAGGCGCAGTACTCTTCATGCTCTGTCTTACTCCTGGTCACGTTCGCTGGGAGAGAAAAGGCGTTAGATTGATTCCTAGGGCTTCTTTTGTTGCCAAGAATCAGACAGCTGCCTCTGGCCCTGTTGAGATTTTTCTTTGTCCGCTTTCTAACTTTTCTTCGGTGCGTGAGGACAAAGTTTGGTGTCCTGTAAGGGCTCTCAAATGGTATATTGATAAGACTAAGTCTTATCGTAAGGATGATCAGTTGTTCCTGATCACTAGAGAGCCTTTTTCTCCTGCCTCTCTTGATTCCATCTCTAGATGGATCGTTGAAGCTATTAGGGCCGCTGGCACAGAGGCTCTTTTATCCGACAGTAAGCCTCGTGCTCATGATACTCGTAGTGTCAGCACTTCTTGGGCTCTGTTTCAAGGTGTGGCGCTTGTTGATATTTTGAAGGCTGCTTATTGGCGTTCGCCCAATTCCTTCATTTCTTGCTACCTTAGGGATGTTCCCGCAGGTGAAGCTTTGTTTGCGTCAGCCACCTTGAAGGCCGCTGTGTCTTCTTTGTAGTCTTTGGTGTAATCCTATTCCCTTCTGCTCGAAACATGCCTCCCGGTCTTTGAGTTGGCGCTGGTCTGGCATAATAGGTAGGTATATATGATTTATTGCAGTAAATTTGTAAAATCAGCACTGATTTTCTTATTTACTATATAAATCTATATACCTACCTATGACCCTCCCTCCTTCCCCCCACCTTGCAAGCAACATGTTTCTACTTGGGATTGCTCGCAAAAGAGGAAGATGGCCGTAGCGTGTTGACGCGCGTGAGTGGCGAAGGGGACAATAGGATTACGGGGGGTGCGCACAATATTGTGACTCATGTGTGTTAAATTCTCGAAGGGGTCCCGTAGTCAAGACTACAGGCATAATAGGTAGGTATATAGATTTATATAGTAAATAAGAAAATCAGTGCTGATTTTACAAACTTAACCTAAACCATAAACCCAAACCATAAACCCAACTTAACCTAAACCATAAACCCAACTGAACCTAAACCATAAACCCAACTGAACCTAAACCATAAACCCAACTTAACCTAAACCATAAACCTAACTCAACCTAATCCATAAACCCAACTTAACCTAAACCATAAACCCAACTTAACCTAAACCATAAACCCAACTTAACCTAAACCATAAACCCAACTTAACCTAAACTATAAACCCAACTTAACCTAAACCATAAACCCAACTTAACCTAAACCATAAACCCAACTTAACCTAAACCATAAACCCAACTGAACCTAAACCATAAACCCAACTTAACCTAAACCATAAACCCAACTCAACCTAAACCATAAACCCAACTTAACCTAAACCATAAACCCAACTTAACCTAAACCATAAACCCAATTTACTGCAATAAATCATATATACCTACCTATTATGCCTGTAGTCTTGACTACGGGACCCCTTCGAGAATTTAACACACATGAGTCACAATATTGTGCGCACCCCCCGTAATCCTATTGTCCCCTTCGCCACTCACGCGCGTCAACACGCTACGGCCATCTTCCTCTTTCTTGCTCGCCCCCGACGAGATAGGACGTATAGTCACAGCGCTCCTGAAATCAGGTCGTATAGTATCTTTTAGGTGCGCTTTTTCACATTTTAAAATTCAATTGCAACCCTAACCCTATCCCTGTGTCTTTGATGAAATAAATTCTGGAGCATATGTCAGAGTGCCATAAATCCAGCAAGGGGGGGGGGGGGGGGGGGAGGGGGTGTGGGCTTCCATCAGCATTTATGAAATTACTAGTCTGTTTTATTGTCTAGAACTTTCAAAATGTGCATCTTTCAGGACTTTCGTTTGTGATAACATTTCTGCTGCTAGAAACTTATCCCAATAGACCATTTTCGTAATGTGTTCAAATTTATACACATTTGCCTAGTGACGAACTATTACATTCACCTGTAAAAAACCTGTTCTTTTTCAATAGTCAGAATGTGAGTTGCATGTATTAGGCATTGTTAGGTTTGACAAACCTTTTGGCTTGCCCAACCTAGCAACACTTAATGTATGCAATCTGCATAATATTATTCAGTTATTTTGCACCATGAAATGTTCATGAATATGGACTACTCACAAAATAATCTGCCTAAATCTCTTTTTTCTATCTTCTCTGTCTATCTCGCTCTCTCTCTCTCTCTGTGTTTGTCTCTCTTTGTGTGTATCTGTGTGTCTCTCCCCCTCGCTCTCTGTCTCTCCCCTGTCTCTCTCCCTCTCCCTCTCCCTCTCCCCTGTCTCTCTCCCTCTCCCTCTCCCCTGTCTCTCTCCCTCTCCCTCTCCCTCTCCCCCCTCTCGCTCCCTCTCTCCCCCCTCTCGCTCCCTCTCTCCCCCCTCTCGCTCCCTCTCTCCCCCCTCTCTCTGTCCCTCTTACAGCTCTGAAGGAGACAGTAGAATGGTTTGAAGCAAACTATGACATCGCCCGCAAGTAAGGGACAAAAGGACTCAACACACACCAAGGTCACACCTGAATAAGGACTTATCTTACATGGTAATTAGAACATATTGCTTGCAATTGTAAATCTTTTCTTTCATATTGTTTTAAATTGTGTTCTGGGGTACACAATATTTAAAGGCTGTTTTTACAATTCCATGACTTTCGTTTTCTTCAACTTTCTTTGTATTCCAAGGTCTGTGTCGGGACTATTTATTTCAACTAATGTAGTTGTAATTTGTATTCTTTTTAATAAATAAGTGACACATATTATGTTCAGATATAAATTCATGGAGAATATCGTTTTAACATGTGTCATGTAAATATTTCTTTTCATTATTTCTGAGAAATAGTTATTTAAATTATTTTTGAGTGGCGATAATAACTCGATCTGCTCAAAGCAGTAGATATGTATTTGAAATCCTGAAGTGTATATTTTCTTTACAAAGAGTAAAATACATGTATATGATACACACCTCTGTGCGTTAAAATATATCACCTTTGTATGACACCCTGCTTGCATCTGTGCAATAGACCGCTTCTGTAATGTATACAAATTTATGCACATATATTCTCTGAGCACCTAGTGACGAGCTATTCCATGAACCAGCTTTTTATATAAAATGAGCCACAATGCTTGGACATCAAGAACAACCTTTGTTTGAAAGGTATGCACAAAATTTGCCTAAAATTTGCATAAAATTTGCATACATTACTGAAGCGTCTATCGATTAAAATCACTCAGTCGGGCAAGAGGGAAATTTGAGTCTTTCACAATAGACCTGTTTACTAATCTACTTCAATTTAAGCATGTTTCTCTTCAGAACCTCTGATAACTTACTAAATAATTCACCTGCTATGCATAATGCACTATGAACATGGCGAACAAAGAAGCGGACAAAATATACAGCTCATTGTACCTTCCACAATTGCTCTGGTAGACAAAAGAACATCCCTTGATTGCTATTATGTAAAAGTATGTAGAACAGGTGTCACATGCATATTCACCTGTTCTACTTATTTTACATAATAGAAATGAAGGGATGTTCTTTTGTCTGCCAGAACAATTGTGGAGGGTACAATGAGGAGCTGTATATTTTGTCCGCTCTCTTTGTCATCGTGTTCATAGTGATGGCATCTCTGTGAAAGGAATCCACTGTGCATACTTCAGTTCATACTTCAGTTGTCCCTACGTCTGGCAAGATCTAGCAGACTTTTGATTTGTGAAGAGCGAGTTTGGTTCAAGAAGTATGCGTAAAGTTAGTAAACAGATCTATTTACAGTTCATTTAGTAAAGTGGGCAAGTCACAATATCTTGTTGGGCACGTGCTTGAATTCGTAAGTTGCCCATAGGGGCAAGAGGCGATAAATAGCCTTGTAGCGTCATATTTAGTAATGCTTTCCTTTTCATTATCGTTGTACTTCATATGAATACCTAGGATTAATAACATTTATCTAGTCAGCATGTATTTAAAACTGTTATACTTGGACAGTAACAATAAAATCATACTGAGTGTGATGTTCAAACGTATATAAATAATGATGAAATTCAGTCATATAGAAATCTTGGTTACTTTTAAGAGTCTTCCATTGCTTCAGATTAGTTGGATACGATTTGATTTTAGTATAACATTCATTCACCGTAGACTACAATATCAAACAGGTTAATGAAATGTGTATACATATAGGTATGTGTGCGTATTGAATGATTTTCCATCATCTGAACCTGACCAAATATGTGTATTGTATTCCAAGATTTTATGTCTGTAATCTCTATACATGTACTGTAACACGTGTATTCATGAGACATCAGACGGTGGCCTGTACTTATAGCGAAGAGGAAATTGCATTTCCAGTACACAACGTTCAGGATGTTGTTAGAATCCAGGGTATTCATTTATTGTAAGATGGCTTCTAAATTGCTACATGTATGTTCATTATCCATCTTGCTGCAGATCATCAATCTTTAAAGTAATCCAGGGTCTCATTCAGAGCTGCTCTATTCATGATGAAATATAAGGATAGGATTAAACAGTTCTGCTTTCATTATGCATAAGCCATAAGTAATCAAGCATATCTAATGTACAGTATTCCTTCGTTGGAATCCACTCCTATTTTGGAGGAATCATTCCTATTTGGAGGCTATCAAACTGAGGTTATGAAATCTGCATTGTCCCCTTTTTAGAAAAACCCATGTGTAAAATCATACAAAATACATTGTATACACTGTATTCCTAATTTTGCCTAGAGTGATTTCCCATTGATGCTATGAAAGGTTGGCATGTATGGTATTCATGTGTCTGTCATACCAACCTTGTATTATTATGTTGCAATATTTGGAGTTGCAAGCATTTTGGAAATGTTTCAGTGCTATTATTAGTGCTTAAATGTTCCTAAAAGATGAAGTTGCCAAATTCAAATAAATTTAAAGAAAAAGAAATGAACCTTACTTCAATATTATAATAATAATTCAAACATAGTTGCAGTAATTCAGGAAGGTGTACACTTTCCATCCTTTGGACAGCACAGACGAGGGCTACACTTTATACATGTAAATCTTAAAACCATGGTTTAGGATAAACTTCTTTATTGAATTTGGGCCATTCCCTCCATTTCAGTTATTTATTAATTTCCATCAATACATGTGGTTTAAAAAATACATACAAATCCAAATCAGAACAAAATATAAAATTTCAAGATAGAGGAGACAGCAAGAAAAACAAGGAGCTTTATAAAAAGCTGCCACCTTTGGTGTATACATAAATAAATACATAAAATGGGCATACTGGATGGATAGAATGTAGATACATGTATAATATGGCCAGTAATATAGGATTTGAAAGAAAAGTTTAATATATTTAAAATGACAGTAGTTCATTTCCTTGTTCTGTCGAGATTCATGAACATGATCTATCTGAACTTATCAAGTGAAGTGTCAGGCAAATACATGTGAGATCATTAATATCAATTTATTTGTAGGTTTGGTAAATATGGCTGAATTATGAGGACCTAGTACATGTACATGTATTTAAATTTTATATTCTGAATGCATTTTATTAATTTTATGTCACCTACAGGTGTTTTACTTTTATATTTTTATTATACTTTGTTTTTAATTTTTTTTTAACATTTGTGTTATATTGTTTGGAACTTTTGCTGCATGTAGAATTAATTTATACTTTTTTCTGAAAAATGTTGCTTATATGTATTCATGCTGTTCCTTAATTTTAACCATGTTAAGGTGCCTACATAATACAAACCAGTTTAAAACGTTAGGCAAGAAGCAGGATTTTCAGATGTCACGATACTCTATTTTTTATGTTTTCTTGATACATATTTTTGCTTTGGAACAAGAAGATTGCCTTATTATTACTTTAATAATATCATTTTTTTAAAGGAGTCCTTTGCATAGTATTTCCTTATGTGGAGTTTTGTTAAATTTGAATAATAATTGAAATTTAATGAAATAAATCATGAATTTGAAATTCAGGTTTCCATGAAATTGCAATGCCTTGTCTTGATTTTTTCAAATGTGCTTGGAAAATCAAGTAACATTAAGAATATGACTTTTTTTTTTAAAGGGATTCGGTAACTTTGTGGAGGCTTGATATGATAAATGTCTTGTATAATAATGTTCAGAAGGATAAATAAATAGCCAGGCATATAAAGGTTTTCAAATATATAATGCTATTATTAAGATATCTATGACTGAATACTCCCATTTACGAAAGCGTATGGCCATACGCTTTAGTCTAACACAGAGTCTATGGGGAAAAATGAGTCTGGCATTTCCGGTCACTTATATGTTTACTTTTGTGAAGCACATGATGATTTTGAAGTGCTTTTTTCCCCTGGGCTTCATTTTTACACCATATTACATACACTGATAGCATGTAAGGCCAGGCAGCTCAGATTTTATCAAGCCTCTACAAAGTTACCAAATCACTTTAATGGAATTCTTCTTGTTTAGAATAGTGTGTTATATTTTTGAAAAGAGGAAAAAGAAGATAAAAGGGGAAAAGTAAAAAGGAATATGAGTTGCAAGAGTGATGTGGGAGAAATATATTTCTTTTAAAGTGAAAGAAAAGAGGAAATGGAGATATTAATATGTTAGAGAACAGCATACAGAGAAAGATATCGAAGGCTAAATAAGGAAGGAAGCATACATGTATATGAAAAGAGTGAATAGCGAAAATATGAAAAGCATGAAAGAGAAAAATATTGAGAATCGATAAACAGAAATATATTGAGATGTACCAGTAATAAAAAAGAGAGAGAAGATGTGAGACAGAAATTGGAAGAGAAAGATATTGAGACGAGAGGAAAATAGACAAAAAAAAAGGGTTTTCAGAAAATTGAGAGATGGAAATAAATGTATAATGAAAACGTAGAAAGAGATAGCTAACTTAAAATTGAGACAGAAAAGTACATGTATTAAGAAAACTTTTGAGAGAGATAGATATACGGTATAATGAATAGGTAGAAAGAGAGTGATAATGAAAATTGAGAGTGTATCGAGATGTGAGAGAAAAGCAGAAAAAGGAATTATTTTGAGAAATGAAAGAATAGTATACCACAGTTATTAGAGAAATAAATAATGAGCAAGATTAGGAGACAAAAAATATGGGAAAGAAAAGTCAAATGAGAATGTTTAATGAAGATTACGATAGTTTTTCCATTTCACTTCAAATCTATAAAATCTCGCATTTTGCTATAATTTTTCAACATTTCTTTTCTCATCTAGCATTTCAATATTCATTTTGAAAGCTATAAATTGTAAAAACAAACATAGCGCATACCAGTACATTAAAATCCAAATGAGGCCAATATATGTATACCATTAATCTTCCAAATGATAAGATGATATTAAATTCACACTCTCAAATCGTTCTTACACACAACCACTTGAAAAGCACACAATCACAGGACGAGAACTCAGTAGTTTTTTCGTATCAATCATAATTATACATTTATAGTGGATCTGAATGAGTGAGTGGTTTACACATGAAATTAATCCACAACGTAGTAAAATAGAGCACAGAGCTAGACAGCGCGTTATACCTAAGAAATAAAGGGGTCAACATGGTGCTAATACTCGCCAGTATACAGTATTCCAAGCCCCCCTGCAGCTTTATGATCTGAATGCGAACTGATTTTGGAAGAAAATCCAATAACATCAAAATACGACAAGTAAAATGCAAAATCAGGCCGGATGAGATTTGAAGAATCATTTCAGTCATTTGACATACTAAATTACAATAAGCGAGTTTGTAATTAGGATTTGCGCATGAGCAGATAAAGGTCATTTGACATAAACTGGCATGTTCGTTTAAAGTTCACTGAGATAAGCATTGACTGTGAGGTAATGATTATTCATATATTCTTTTAATTATACTTTTCATTAAATCTGCTGAAAAGCAACATACAGTTCATTGATGGTTGGTATTCGACAGTCTGCCAAATGATAGCCAACTTGCAAACAATGTGCTTTCCCAAGTGTTCATTGACGTGCTATTCTAGTCACCTGGTCTACGATGTCTTTCTTTCATAGAGTTTGAATTCTGTAGGTTGCTATGTCGGGCAAGCTTACTCATTATCTTTCTTTGAAAAGATGCCTATCCTAATGAAAAAAGGGAAAGGTCATTTGCGAAAAGTTGCTCATGGGCCAATTACGAACTCGCTTATTGTTGGACATCGTAAGTCTTCCAGTCAAATAAAATTCTCGACTGGCTTTAAATTCATATACAGCTGTGGGACTGACGATCAATGATCTGACCTGCCTAGTATTTGGAGCAAATTTAGCTTTTCCTCTGACCGAAAGGCCTCCAATATTCTGCAGTTTTGATTTCAGTATCATTATGAGGATAAGGAGCCTCAATTAGCAAGATTTTCTATGTTTAAATGCTCATATTGAATGCTACCTGTAATCCTTCCAAAATCTGACAGTCATCAGATCGTAAAGTGTGCATTGGGCTTTACTGTACACAATAATATAGAACCAGAAATTATAAGTTTTGAAGTCATTTGAATCAATAATTTCACAAGATGCATATTACACCAAATGCATATCAAGTTTTTCACATTTGATTCACTGATTTTGCAGTCTGGCAAAAATTTTCAAAAAGAAATTCACAACTTTTTTCTGCTTTTACTCTGGTTAAATGGTTTGATCTCGTTATACGCTGACATCCTAAACACATTGCGAAAGTCGATTAATGGCATATCAAAATCCAACACAAAATTCTGTTCCGAGGACTGCATTATCTGCATACACACGTACATTGTGCATATGTATTTTCTATATCATTCAGACAGGGCCAAACTTATTAAAACCAAATTGTGCACAAGAAAAATTGAAGAGTGCAGTATAAAAAACAGCTACATGTACAGATTAATCTTACAAAAGCTTACTAACCTCTAGCAAACTTTTAACTATCTCTTAACGCCTGTTGAGAGCCAGAAGGCCAGTAAGTATGTAAAACTATGAGTTAACGCCCTTCTAGCCGTCAGCGAGACAATTTTGAGACCTTTTGTCTTCATCTGTTGCAGAAAGTGAATATACAATTAGAGCTTTTCATGCCCATGTTCGTTGATGCCTAAATACATGTGTCGACCTGTATCTGAAATCGATGCCAGATCAATCTTTAATATTTTTGTAGGAAAAAGAAGCTATGAAAGTCAATAAAGTTCACAATAAACGTCAGATTTTATATAATCACCCCTTTTTTAAAACCTAATAAGCACAGAAATATAACTCCAGGTATTTACAACTTCCAACTCTATAAATATAATATATGTCCTCAAATGCAAACAATAGCCCTAGTATAAATCACTGAAATCAAATGAAAGCCGATTATCATGAATATTGAATACAATTCCATTTCAATTGATCCGATTTATATATGCATCCAGACTGTACCTCAATATATTACATATAATGCACAAAGGAATAATAATTTTGGGGGCATAAATGAATTCCGTAACTCCGATCGGGTTACAGAAGCGTATAAACATAAGTTTCAGATACAAACAGTTAGCTTTCAATACACTTTATTACACACATACTGAGGCACTGGTATAAACATATTATACATGTCTTCTCAAATGGACCTTCAAGTTCTTGGCTAAATTTTATCCCTTTCTATTTCAACCCTTAATGTACTACAGTAATATCTGGTTTTCAACTTTGAATAACAAATAAGCATAAATATGCCAAGTGTAAACAATACTTTTACTTTCTGATGCAGAGAAAACGGACACTGATCACGATGTTAAAATGGTATCCACTCTCCTTTTAAATCAATTCTGTTTTTTAAAAGAAATATGAAGCATATCAAAGTATAGATAATTAATATAAAATACATGTAGCATTTGTTGACATTGTAGCGATGTTACATATACATGGCGCTGACACAAGGATTTACTTCATGAAAAGGACTATGATTCAGCCAAGAACTTGATTTTCAACTCAAATCTGAAAAAACACCACAATCATGGTACATGTTATACATTATTTCTATAATTCATAAATCTACACATAAGTACTTGCAGTGAATTCATTACTTTTCATGTAAGTACTTGCAGTGAATTCATCATTTTAGTCATAAGTACTTGCAGTAAATTTCATAATTTTACTCAGTAGTACTTGCAGTAAATTCATAATTTTACACATAAGTACTTGCAGTGAATTCATTTACTTTTCATGTAAGTACTTACAGTAAATTCATAATTTTACTCAGTAGTACTTGCAGTAAATTCATAATTTTACACATAAGTACTTGCAGTGAATTCATTTACTTTTCATGTAAGTACTTACAGTAAATTCATAATTTTACTCAGTAGTACTTGCAGTGAATTCATTTACTTACATATAAGTACTTGCAGTGAATTCATTTACTTACATATAAGTACTTGCAGTGAATCATTACTGTAACACATGTATATTATTTACTTTCATTTACATTTACAAGTACTTGCAGTGAATGTCAAAACAATTACAGTGTCCATAAAATCAAGGTGCACACATTTTTTATCAAGATTTCTTCATTACAAAGTCAAGGTATTTGATTTGAAGGAAAGAAAAAAGACACACAAAACAAATCAACAACTACTCCAAAATAAACATAAAAATTTAATCGAGAAAGAGAGAGAGAGAGAGAAAGAGAGAGAGAGAGAGATATTGATAGTACTCTCATGCACAATTCATAATTCATAATTTGCGGTGTGATAAATAATAATCACACCGCAAATTGTGAATTATTACAATGGGATTATCAAAGTAATGTCTTCTGCAGAATTGTAAGCTTTTTCCTTGTGCTCAGTAAACTTTTTTTTTCTTTCAATGAGACTGCTCACAGTACAGTATTGTGTAATATATGTGGTTCGGGATTAATTTAAGAACCACATAATTCTACATAATTCACCTGAAAGCAATATAAAAAATTGAATAAGGTACAATTGAATTTCATACAAGGTGAATTTAGTATGATTTGAAAAGAATACAAGTTGAAATTGGTTTGAATCTAATCTAGTACAATTTGAATTCAGCACTGATTGAATACATGTGCAGTAAATTGACTTGAAATTTAGTACAACTGCTAGGAACTTGTAATAAATAATTAATATCTATTGTATCTTATCCCCTTCAATAGATCATATCATTACAATCAATAGTAACTTCAATCAGTTTTATGTTACAGAAAGTTACAATTCCTTGTAAAATACAATCATCTGTTGCAAGAACGAAGGTACAACAGATTTTTACAATTGATTGTCAGTTTTTACATGTATGTTACATGGCCAATACATATTTGGCAAAGTCTTTGAAGGCCCAAATATCAAACTCTTGTTACAATGCAGAGATACATATAGCAAAAACTCAAGGTAGGACCTATGTGTTCTATGGTAAGGTGTGTCTACTCTGCCGATAATTTGAGGAACGTAATCCGCATTTTAACAGCAGATATCCACCACACAATCATGTAACCTTATAATGACTGTAAATGCAACTTATCAAACACAGATAGATGTATAATTTCAGTGTATTTCATGAAATGTAATTTATAATAATAATAATGTCTTGTTTACGCAGGGTAGCCTCATCAGTACTAACTACTGTTCTCCCTGAGGGCCCTGCATATTATGTATGTAGCCATATATGAATATCTTTTGTTTTATGTTATAGAGGTGCTTTGATACATTTGTTCTTGAATAGGGTAAAGGCATTATAACGTTATCTGAGCTGCAGCCCCCCAATTTTTCAGTAAACACGTTTTATAAAAACGCTGAAAAGGGTTTTGTGGGTTTTTTTTTAGCATGCTCAGCCCCCCCCCCCCCCCCCCCCCAGTTTCAAAAACGTTCCGCTGTGTCTGTATATTGTGGTGTTCAATGCTGTAGATTGATGCAACAGTTTTACTGCATTCCAACATGTATTTTGATTATTTTGGTACATAATAAAGAATATTTATTCAGAGTGCCTAACCCGACGTAAGGTAAGCACTTCTTATAATGCTTTTGACTATATGTGTATATTTTTTATAGTGCTGACAATGTGTGCTCCATCTTTACTCTGTTCCATTCCTAATTTATCGTTACCCAGAGAGTATAAAATTCTGAGAGAAAAAAAAGTATATATGTACTTATTTTTCTTGATATATCTTGCATCATATTCCGCCATAGCAAAACCACACCCATGAATGCATTTTCAAAAAACTTCATCAAATGAAAACATAATTAACCACCATAATAACATATTCTTGAATCAAACTAAACACACACGCATAAACTATATCCTACTCTATATTTCAATTTATAACACAGTTAACATATTTAGTACACTCTGTTCAATGAAATATAAAAATCATAATCAAAAGTATGTCTAAAATGTATATTCCAAGGTAGCTTAATATCCCAATGGCACCCTGAAGAAATGCAGAGACACAATTATACTTGTAAAATTAAAATTTCTAAAAAGCACAAAATTTTCAAGGTATTAGTGAATTTGGTATAATACTAATCATAAACACGGCTAAGATATAAGAATAGTAATGGACGGTAAGAATAGACACAAGTTTGAGTGTATAAAGGTCTTCAGCAAGGTCACTGTGCCTGTACAAGGTTGTTCACTGCTTTCAGTCTATTATGTAAATACAGGTTCACTGTTACAACCTGACTTATTATTATAACTACATTCCAAAACAGTAAGTTCTTGATATCGAAGAAGAAAAGTGAATACATAACAGCTACATTTGTAATTGTAAGTAGAATGGCAATGAAGTTTCTTAGATGGCTTTAGAAAGTTTAGAATTTCCTGTTTGTAACAGAAATTAGCATAAATTTCCAGGGTTTGAAATAGAAAGGCTAGATATATTTTTGCCTTCACAAAACAATTCGTATCTGAAGCAAATATAAATTTCTTACATTTTGCGTTTTTGTACTTTCATCTTTCGATTCAAGGCGCTATAATAAATCATGTATAAATAAAAGAAGCAGCGAATATCACTTCACATTAATGTTACTGTATGGAATGCAGTGTGCTATATTAAATGTTTATAAGGAAATTACCACTAAAATGTTCAAATCAGCAACCCGTGGTCAAATTAATATTTTCCCCAAGACACATTTACTGTATGTATGTTTTGCTGAATCTATGCATATACTTTTTTTAAAACAGATACATCATATTTTGTAAAAAGAATATATTGGTAAAAAAAAGACCCACTGTTGCCAACTGAGGGAGTCAAGCTGATTGTTCAAGCCCTTTATTAAAATACTATTCCATTAAATTATACGAGAGCAAAATGATGCCCACTTAGCCTTAGATTTTCATTGTTTAATTTCGGGTAATATCCCGTAAAATAAATGGTTCCAGGATATAGGTAGAATGCAGTTTACAACCTTTAAAAAGTTTTCATCTCTACTCATGTGGTTATGTATTTCACACCAAAACACAACACATTATCTTTGCATCGCAAGTGTATCTATTTGAACTTATACATGTAGATAGTGTAAAGTGCTATAAAGCAAACTAAACATACGCAGCCAGTAATAATTAATTTAAATCACTTTACAAATCATGAATACAAGCTTTACGAAGTAGTGTAACAAAACCTCACAATATAGTTCATAAAAGACATATGGCTTAAAAAACAACATGACACACAACAACAAATAATCACTAAAAATCCTGTAAAGATTTCCAAAAAATATCACAAACCTTCTCCTTTCTGCTCAATCAGTATTTTCCATAAAAATCAGTTATGCAATCAGTTTGTACATGTTTCAAAATAGAAATCTGTTGATACAATATAAACACACACACCGTATAAACTCTATCCTTCTTCCTTGAATTTATCCATCTCTCTTGTAAGTACACAAGGATTTAATATGGCATAATATTTTCTTTTCTTTCTTTCTTTTTACATACCCTAATACACTTTCCTGTAAGTATCATGACTTTAGGACAAAAACAAAATTGTTTCCCTACACATGTAGTACTGAAAGAAATGAATAAATCGAAATTGACAAAACAAGAGTTTGAGAATCATATTCAACAGACCATAGGCATTCCTTTGGTCACTCAAGATTAATCATAAGTCTGGAATAAAACTATATATTTTGTATTTCAAGTTTTCCACGAGTAAAGCGCACATATAAACTCACAGGTCACGTAGCAGTCGAGTAGTCGAGTCCAGGGTCTCAAGGACCAAGTCCAGGATCTCAAGGACCAAGACCAGGAAGGAAAGTTATGATTATGTTCCTTTCATACTAGGTCTAAGGGTCGAGGCCAAGAACAAGACACTGAAAATGTGAGACCCCATCCCCTATTATAAAGTTGTGAGATCAAGACTAACCGCCTGCAATGACATTTGACCTTAATCGCATCCAAAATCTCTGTGATAAACAGTTTTGATTGGCCCATGACGGACGTGAGATAAAGTATTGTAAAATTCGATCATTGTCTGTTAAGGGCCAGGAGCATTAGCTCTGTGTAAAAGGATACGATGTAAAGCCCTTCAGACACTCGGGAAACGTTCTTTAACTCGGATAAAAAGGGATAGTAAAATCAACGTTAACAATTCTGCTCCACTGATTTCCTTTTGCACTGAACCTCAAAAGAAACAACTTGTTCAGATCTTGAATTGACACGTGGGAGATGGTTACATAAAACTTGCGTAAATATACTAAATTTCTGTTGCATTCAAGCTTCTTTTCACAATGTGAAACATGCGAAGGTATAGATACAGTGCAAAATACTGCAAAACCGGGAACTTTCTTGAAATGAAACATTGGCGAATTGTTAAAAACTGCCGTATTCGCAGCAACAAACTTCTGTGAATTGTGAAAAAGTTGGTGTTGTCAGTTGTGAATCGATTACTCTGGTGGCAAGAAACTTTCACAAATATTGGACGTCTCGAGAAATTCACGAACATTTTATGCACGCGAAATTTTCTGGGTTTACAGGGATGCCAAATAGTCAACTTTCGTGGTCTTGAACTGAGAGGAAGGGGGGGGGGGTGGTCTTGTTCATTCACAAGCCAGCTTGTGATCAAAGCTACTTAGCGTGATTCCAAACGCTTGCACGGCACAGAGAGGGTAGCTGTAGTCCATGGTGAATACCTCCTCACCGACACGGCCAAACTGCATGATGATGTAATCCACTGCGTGAGACAAGATGAAAAGAAGATTATTTGATTGGGTAAAACCAATTGGTGTATTTCATTCTGTTATCTGGTATATATTTTGTTTGTGGTTGTTATTGTTGCATATTAAATACCACATCGAGAGAATTATACTTTTCTATACATGTTTAGGATGGATGACAATCACTTCAGCAATTTCCTAGCACTCCCTCTCTCTTGTTCTCATTTGCTTTCGCTCTTGCATGTGCGCTCTCTTTCTCTTTTCTTTCCTTCTTTACTTTCAGAAGAGGTATCCTAAAAACTGTTTTATTTTAGTGAGAGGTGTTTTAAAACTGGACAGAACAAATAGTGCTGGCACAGAAGTCTTTGTGAACTGTCAGTCAGCATACGCAACCACCCACGCAAAGATATTAAACCAAAGACTTGCCAGAATACCGAATAAAACAGAATAACATAATTATGAAATATTTTTCAGAATAAAGCCCTTGATTTTCTAATTTCTTGTTTTGTTACGTAAAGACAGCTTTAGAATACTCACGGTCATTGTCGTGTACAATCTGAAAGTTCTTGACGGAGGCTTGTGTCACTCTCCCGTGGAAATTCAGGACATAGGATTGCGTGTCTGCAAGGAAAGAAAGTCAATCACCATAAACAGATTATCAGATGTTGATAAAGTCAAGCCTGCTTTAGCAACCACCTGTATAGAAAGACCACCTGTCTACAAGGACCTCCATGTTTGTTTCCATTGACAATTGTTTCTCATTGAAACATGTATTAAAGGAACCTGCACATAAAGACCACCTGCTCGTAAAGACCGCTTTTCTTGTCTCCCTTGAGTGGTCTTTATAGACAGCTTTCACTGTAGTTTCAATGCAGTGAATGCGCAGCGTGTTAAAGCTCATGGACAGTTTGGGTAGCAAAAAGGAAATTGAAAAGAAACGTGTTCATTATTATCTCATGTTGTTCTCTTTGTATCACAAGAGGTTTGTGTACGAGATCATGTGGTATGCCATCGATTTTCTGGTGATGTTTAGTGTAAATATTTGTAAGGAGCGCTAGAACACGGTAACGTACTGCCCTACGCTAAGACCTTTCCACCCGATGGCTCCTCCACACAACAGTCTCGAGGCTTCGCGTGGAGATAGCACGTGTGTCACTGTGTATGGAATACACATAATCCTCATAGGTTTTTGCATTATAGTTTATAGTGCACGCTGCTTTTGTAGGAAGTTTATATCCCGAGCCCGGTATATAAATTACTTTTTACCTCTAATTTGTAAAATAATTCACGTTAGGAAGTGAAATCTGCACAGCATCTTAGTATTGCTAGTATCTTGCTACATGTATTTATCAAGAAAAATCCAAGAAATCTGAAAAACAGTTTTTGAGAGTACCAAAACAAAACATTACCTTTAAAGCTTAAATTTGAGTACTAATGACGAGAATGCATTTCAATAGAACCTAGCTTCAATTGATTCAGAATGGTTGATCAGTGCATTCATCTAGAGTTAGCTTCGGGAAATAGTTTTTACTATTGCCCCTCAAAGCAGTTAATATGACTGTGTACACCAAAGCATGATGTTCTGACTTACCATCGTTCCAGACAGGAGTTTTGTTGTGCAGCTCGAGAAGATTCTCCATGTCTTTCCTCTTGAAACGTTCTAACATGCTTTCACGTTCCTACAAAGACACAGAGACATATTGGGTTAAGATAATAAATATACTAATAAAGCACTATAATGTGCTTTCCGTTCCGAGAGAGAAACATAATAAAAGCATAGCTGCCAACCATTCCTATTGGTGATTGCCTTCAAAGTACGAACCAAAAGCTATATTCCTCTATTTTTCTGAAGTTATCTTTCTAAAAAAGGCATAAAAGGTACACTACATTACTAAATTTGCCTTGAGAAATTCCTAAGGTTAGCTTTGGAAAGTTGGCAGGTATATAAAAGTGTTTGAGTATAGAGTAATTGAAGCACTTTAGCTTTTTTTTGTTCACCTCGCTACATAAATGGAGAGAACAGGTGGGTGTTTCACAAATTATAGTTTGACTTAAAGTCATGCGTAAGTGCCAATGTGCATACGGTATTTGAACGCGTAATCTCACTGATAGATTACCCAATAGTACGCGTCCCCTGAGCATGATCTGACCAATGCGGTGATGCGTAATACACAGCGCGCAACTAGGAATTAAAGTACGACTTTAAGTCAAACTTAGCTCTTTGTGAAACACCCCCCAGGAAGTCTTAAGCAAAACAACAATGAATAGTAAGCATGCTGGACTACATTGGGTGAATACAAAAAGAGAGAATGACAGAGCAAAAGACATACTAGGGAGATAAAGAGAGGGGGAAGAGGGGAATAGTTTGCTGGGAAGCTCAACAGACAAGGCATATTTGCTACATCACTCTAGGGAGCGCATGTTAGAAAGTGGCACTCATGGTCCAACTTGTCAAGAATAAAAAAAAATGAAATAAAATGTTCAATGCTTGAGTACTGTGGTGCACTTATTGGCTTTCACAAACACCTTTTCCTCAGAATCAATACATGTCCATCAAAGCACTTTAACTTAAAGGGCTGGTCACATATGTACCATTAATTGAAAATCTTGTTATCGTTATCGTTCTCGGCCAAATGTGATCAGCCCTTTACAGTCGCTCATGCACACGTGAAAAATGAGTACTCGTTAAAATGGGGACTTTATTTTTCGGTACATGTAACTTACATTCCTGGGTTTGTGTTCAACTCTTTGATGGTCTAGGCTCATGCCTGGAATGATAACGGTCATCTTACGGGGCCCTTTAAATCCTAGTACATTGGTATCCTGCCAAGACAAGGAAAATTTATAAAGAAGTTAGAAAGAGAATCGGATGAATCATAGCATAGCACATTAATACACATTGCATAACCTTTTGTTCTTATTACATCAATTATTAGTATTATGGTTTTGTAGAGCGCATATCACATTATGATACAGCGTCTCCACAGAGCTTTGGAAAACGATTACCCCAGCTTTTGCTCTTGCAATCATTGTCAGCGCCCATGGCATTTCAAGGAATGATCCCCTCAGGTACCCATTTATCTCAACTGGGGAGCGTTTCATCAAGTGTTTCGTCTGTGATTCTTACCGACAACTGTTATAAGCTACTGAAATACTTGCATCTGATTGGCTGAGAGCAAATTTGTCATAGAAATGTGGCAGTTGTTACTGATAACAAGTTTTATGAAACGGGGCCCTGGGTTGAATTTGGCAAATGTAGATTAATGTCTCGACAAAGGGTATTAGTGTGCGACAGGGACTTGAACCCTGTACCTTGCGGTTTACTGTCTGGCAACTAGACCACAACATCTCTATCAATGTGAACGAAAAACAAAAACAGGTACTTACATAATAAACTACAGCCAGCTCATTGCGAATGTTGTTGCCATCTGGTAATGCACCAGGCTTACCTGGGGCAAGGCCTCCATCAAAGATTGTAAATTGAGTGCCCATGAAATTAGCCCTGAATACATGAAACAGAAACAGATTATTCAAGAAAATCTCATAGTGCAGTATTGTATTACTTCATTAAAAAAAGTTACAAGTAATTTTCATGAGTACGCCTAGTAGCTGATTATAGGCAAAAGGAATTTACTGACTTAAGCCCCTAATCATTAAAAAAAAAGGTTTGACATGCACTAACAGACAAAGTCATGAAGTATAAACCGTTTCCAATCTTAGGGTTTGAAATTTACCTTCATATTTTCTGGACTCAAGCAGATTTTCAAGATGGACATGATGCATGGATACACCCAAGAGAGAGAGAGAGAGAGAGAGAGAGTGAGAGAAAAGGAGGGGGAGAGAGAAAAGTAGGGGGAGAGAGAAAATGATTGGGGGGGGGGCATCCCCATCATTATAAATACTGGGACCATTCAGATAGACGGGTGTATTTGCCAAACATGATCACTGCACCAGGGAATACTTTCTATTTCAGTACATAGGGAGGAGGACTAGATGTATTTTAAAGCGAAACAAGTTTCCAGCAGGCAGGCTCCTCAAGGCATCCCCTCATATAAATGGAGCGCGTACCTTAGTTTCCCAACAAAGTTTTCCCCGTCCCTCGATAGATCTGTTGGGTCAGTTGTCATGAGATAGTTCGATGTCTTGCTCTTCTTACGCCTCCTGGCTGCTAGCAGAAATTGCTACAAAGACGTGAAAATAAACAAGTGTGAACGCATTAATTCAACTCCTAGAACAGACTGTACATGGAATAAAATATATTCTACAGTTCATGGTTGTCGTTTTGGGCTGTTGTGTTGGTAGTGGAGTTTCACTTTGTATCAAATGCAACTATGACAACAATCATTTCCATCTCCACAATCATAAAGTTTATCATTTTAGAGCATGTTATGTTAGCATACTTCAGTAGAATCAACGTGATTACTATTTTTTTCCAGCAGTGCATGAGGCAATCCTTTTGCAAGTAGAAATGCATCGAAAATTCACATTAGAATTTGGGACATTACTTTGCATGCAATTTCTATAACTAATGCAACACATAATAACATAATAAAACTTAAGGTGTTTTCAGTTAATCCAAGGAATATGGTATCAAAAGGAGTGAGAAAATCGAAATGGTTTATTAAAAACAACAAAACATGCAGCCCGAAGGCTGATACTGTTTGTTTTACAAAACAAATACATAGATAGTAAAATCAACATTTCATATAAAAACTGAATCATAATACAACACAATATAACATACTCTTTAAAACGTTATAAAATTACATATTGGCAATTGGCAATAGTCGCAAGAGTGGTATCGTTTTACAACGAAAAGTCTCTGAATGGTTTTACAAATGATGCCAATTCTACTAGCTTACCTTTCTTCCATCGTCTCTCTCCATATGTAAGTAGTATGTTGGGTATACACTACGATCTACACCCTTCTTATCACGTGTGATTCGACATCTCACCGACTGGCCTTGCGGTGCTGGAGCCAAAACAAACCGATCTAACTCAGGTCCGTCTAGGACGCCCCCTACAGCTCCGCTAAGGTTATTGTTCCCACTGTCTGGTCTCTGCTGTAATACGAAATGAATGTAAATATGAGCGTTTAATATATCTATCATAATTTTCATTGAAATTATCCATGGCGCGGAGAATGGACCGCTCGATATTGACTACTTCATGTTACTCTGGGTTCTCATCAGAGCATAACTCCTTTGGTGATACGGTCCAACTTGCCTTTAATAGCGACCACCTGTATAGAAAGACCACCTGTCTATAAAGACCGCAATTTTTGTTTCCCTTGAAAACTGCTTCTCATTGAAACATGTATAAAAGGAAGCTGTACGTAAAGACCACCTGCTCGTAAAGACCGCTTTTCTCGTTTCCCTTGAGCGGTCTTTTTAGATGGGTTTCACTGTAATACCGAATAGGGGGGGGGGTTCAGAAACAAAAATATGCTAAAGTGAATTCCCCCCTACAAGGGCACTGACCAGGCAAATTAATATGTCATTACACACTTTCAACTTCCAAAAATTATTTGGGTTCTCTTAAACCCCCTCCCTAGAATTACGTAAGGAAATATTTCACTCAATTTGGATCAAGGGTTAACCATTTACCTGCCACAAACGCTGATCATACTGATAATCACAGCAGCATAAAGAGCATCTCCTCTCTCAAAGAAAAAAAAGATTCTTACTGTAACCAATCAAACTGCAGCGAAATGTTTGAATACCTTCTTTTCTTGTACAGGTTGCGTAGCGGTGAAGCCCCCTCCGCCACCGGCCGTGTACCCCGATGAGCTGAGGTTCTGTGAGGGGGGCTCGTAGCCAGTGTTCTGCATGGGACTGTATGGGGGAGGGGGGTTTATGTTGGCAGGGGCTATGACTTCCTCAGGGAGGGTCGAGGTCGGTATGCCATCGTCTGGATCCTCGAAAGGCACTGCACTGGAGATGCCCATGGCTTTTAGTTTGCGCTCCGTTTCTGGAGGGTAGAAGAATGGAGATGTTGATAAGAATTGATAAGAATTGATAAGACCTCTTTAATACATAACATGAGAGTACATCAATTACAACATCAGCATTGCACTAAATCATCACTTACAGAACAACTACCATCATGAATGTCGTCTTCGTCATCATTGTCATCATCATCATCACCACTACCATCATCATCACCATCATCATCACCATCGTCACTATCATCATCGTCACCACCAACAATATCAACATAACCATTATCATCACCACCTCTGGAATCACTACTGCTCTTAAAAAGTCCATCCTGCGGGGGCCATACTATTAAAGGAGATTCACAGCTTCTGACTTGTGTTTGATTGTTGTTTTTTCTAATAAAATCTAATATTAAATTTAACTGAATTGCATTTGAGATTTGAGGTCTGTTCTATATATTCAGAATATTTAGTAAATTTGGCACTGGTATTATTTACAAGATAAAACTAATTTAGGAATTTAGCCATTCTTAGCACAATTCCTAAGATTTCTGGGACTTTCAACTTCCAGGGACTGAATCCCTACCTGTTGCTCCTTTAGATTTTGGCACTGGTTCTGGATCTGTAGATGATTCCACCGTTAGGACCTGGACCGTTGTGAATGAGCCAGAGTTATTCAGTGTGTAGGTAGCGGCTGGTCCATCTATACCTGCAAGTAATAATCGAGTAATAAACATTTGAATGACATAGAGGAGCTTGCAAAATCAATGCCAACAATTTTTTTGTTTTGTTTTCTTTGTTTTCTTCATTTTCATGCAATACACACACACAAAATAAGAGTGTCTGTACTTTTGTACTAGTCATGTTTATTGTTAACGGAAAATGGATCGAAAACAAGGATTCAAACAAAACAAAATTTTAGTCATATCATAGGTCAATCCATTATATCATTAATTTTAGGACTTAATGATCACCTAAAATTCTATTATCATTTAAATCTAAACTGTTTGACCATTTATGCATATTTCAATAGTAAATTACTAATTATGCATTCAAGTTACATGTATAAAAAAAAGAAGATAACATGAAGATGGTGGAACATCTGCAGTTTATATAGCCTTTAGAATTACTTTCATGATTCCCACTGAAATCCAAAGTCAAACATGACTCTAACTTCCAACCAATTAGGATTTCTGTTTGATTATCCGAGTTGACCTCAACCACAACTTTTTATGCAAGAGGCCCCCAATCAGAAAATGCTCCCTAATTCTTCCCGAATTTGACCACTTCTTCGCTTAATCATGAACTTTCTACTCAAATGTCATGCTCGGTATCGATGACATGAATGGATTTCATCTCGTTTTACCCAACCAATATAAACCAACCCCGTCATAAACACAACATCACGACCAGCTCCATGTAAGTTGAGAGCAACGCCAGGAAATTACATCTTCTCGGAGCACTACATTGGTGGTTATGAGGAGGAATAGTGATTTATCATCTATTCTGTACTGATGAGGCCAAGTTAATAGGAGAATTGGCTCCATGTCATGACTACTAAACACAGCCACCAATCGACTGCATCGCTGATGATGTCTGCCTTTACATGTATGTTCTAATTTGAATTCTAAAATTCTTAAATTCACATTTAAAGGGTTGGTCACAACTGGTCGTGTACCTCCGTGCGTGTGGTCTGTGACAAATTTTGCAGAAAATCTTTTCATCGCATGCCACGAGTCTTCAGTTGTTTTTCCAAGCATGTAGGAGCATGTAGGAGCATGCAGGACACGCAAGGAGACTGTTGGACATGTCCCAAAATCTCTGTGTGTGGCTACGTGTTCTGAGAAACGCACGTGACACGCGCAGCCATACTTCCTGCACATGCTTCTTGCCGAGGTCCCACGCAGCCTATGGCTCCATACGGACCCATGACATATTGCCTATCATTAGCACGGTGCCTGTACGTGGCTGGAAGTCGCCTCAAGAGTTCTTTCAGAGAAGAGGGGGTATGCTAATGAGGAAGGTGCACAACGCCCGAGAGAAGATGCAGAGAGGTGCACAACCGGTTATGACCATGACAAACGAAGGACGTACAAATCGCAGGAGTTGGCCCACGGCCGATCGCAGCTGCGGACACGCACAAGCAAAAATACACGCGATCAGTTGTGACCACAGCATCAAGAATAAAGTTGAGTACTAGTCAGAAGGAATTGGAAAGATTGATTAAATGCAGTACATACGAATTGATATATACTGTGAGGTTTTGGAATGATCAAAATAAGTAATTGACTCAATCTTGCTGAAATCACAGGACTGTACTGCACACAGAATTTGGTACATGGGACTGCACACACAGGTGGAATGAAAGTTTGGTCCAAACCTTTCGATTATGTGTACTTCTCATCATATTTTGAATATGAGGGGCATTTGAAGGGCAATCCTTTTCGGGGGACATTTCTACATAGATCTTCTTCCAAACGGACATAAAAAGAAAGAGAAAGCTCACAGAGTATTGTACACCTTTACCAGCGTTGTTTCATCAAGCGTTTTGTCAGTGATTTTTACTGACAAATTTGCTCTCAGCCAATCAAATGCAAGGATTTCAGTAGCTTATAACAGTTGTCGGTAAAAATCACTGACAAAACGCTTGAAGAAACGCTCCCCGGAACTCAACCTTCTTTTTTATAAAGCAGACCTGAGCCAAATTCTGTAATATTACCAGAAGTGACACCACAAAAACAGAGTTAAGTGGGTGCATGAGTATGTAGACAGCATGCAGCATGAGCGGAGACTGGAATATATTGTCTGTTTTGAGACAGTAGGGCGTTAACTCTATGTTAAAGTATAGAGTTAATGCCCTTCTGGCTCCAAACAGACGATATATTATCCACCATGCATGCATGCTTCAAAGACAAACAGCATTTTTAAAGGTATATTCAAGCTAATTTGGATCCCTCAAAGCTTTAATAAAAACAAATAAATAAATGAACATAAACATACTAGATGAATAGAATTAATAGTAAAATTTTACAAAAATATCAGTTTCTTTTATGAACAAAAAGAAAGGCAAACCATCATAGAGGAAAGCTTGTTCAGTATCAGTCCAATGCAAGATCGTTTTAACCCAATTTTAATCTTTGATATTAGCCAAAGAAATATGGCAAGTTTATGGGATCTGGGGAGCGTTTCATCCAGCGCTTTGTCATTGATTGTTACTGACAAATTTGCTCTCAGCCAATGAGATGCAAGGATTTCAGTAGCTTATAACAGTTGTCTGTAAAAATCACTGACAAAACGCTTGATGAAACGCTCCCCAGGAATTCCAAAAGAACCTGTATGTACATGACATTGTATGAATGATATACAGTAGATGTAGATGTACATGTACATGAAATGCAAAAGGTGCTTAGAACTATTTGGAAAACTTGCAAAATCAAGGATAGCAGCTTTAAACGGTTTCATTTCATGTGTACAAGGATGTCCTAAATGTGTTCTCGAGTGCACATAGACAAATAAACACCGTCTAAAACGGCCCCATATTTACGTATATGGTATTTGAACAAGCGAGACGAAAGGCTGGGAGTTTGCTAAAAAAACAACAACCAGAGTCCCTAAGGTTTAACCGAACACGGTCTTCTTGTTATCTTTTGTCTAGTTTGATGGTGCCTAAGGATGGAACCTACATTTGGACATCTCACAACTTCATCTCTCTTCAACTTAATCATTCTCTCTCTCTCTCTCTTCTTCTATTATTCTCTCTCCTCTCTCTATACATGTACATGTATCTCCCCTTCTCTCTCTCTCTCTCACACAGCTCTTTCTTCATCTACCATTCTCTCTCCTCTTCCTTTCTATATCTCTCACTTCCTTTTCTCATCCCTCTCTCTCTTCCTTTTCTCATCCCTCTCTCTATCCCTCATGCTCTCTCCATCTCTCTCATTCTCCCTCCTCTTTCTCTCTCCCCTTCCGTTCTCATCCTCTCTTTCCTTCCTCTCCTCATCTCTATCATAACATTATATTAAATTGATTTTCTCTCCTCTGACAGATATTTCTTTCTTTTTTCCCTTTCAATTTCTCTTCATCTCAATTTTATGCTGCCTCTCTTCTCCTTTCCTTGGTATATAAAACCTTACCCGGTAATTCGAATTTCTTTTCTTTATATTTCATCCCTACCCTTCTCTAGCGGCATTCACACACATACGGAAAAAGCGAGATTCTGATCTTGATCAGAATCTTGCTTTTACTGCAACCTAGTATTTTTGATCAAAAAATAATGCAAAACCTCACTAAAAGGAAACACTGCTATGGGTTATTAATACACTTGAATATTTTGACATTTGGTTTATTAAAGAGTAGTCAGTTTGTTTACTTGATATGTCTTAGAACTTTAAGGGGAAAAAATCCATGACTTTTTGTTTACACATGAATTAAAAAAAAAATCAATACATTACCTTGAAGGCCCTCACTCGCTGACGAACTGTGGGACGGGGAAACTAGAGGGCGCACTTCTTCCGGTACTTTTCTGCGTGTCTTTCCGCCGGAGTTTTGCCTCTCCTCATTAGGCTGTACCATTAAGGGCTGGTTGTGTCTCATTCGCTTCTCTTTCAGTAATGCACGCTGGATCATATCATAAGGGAAAGAACAGTGGTTCAGTATGTGTATTTTGATTGAAGAGCTAGTACAGTGAAACCTGTCCATAAAGACCACTCAAGGGAGACAAGAAAAGCGGTCTTTATGAGCAGGTGGTGTTTATGGACGTTTCCTTTAATACATGTTTCAATGAGAAATGATCTTCAAGGGAAACAAAAATTGTGGTCTTTATAGACAGGTGGTCTTTCTATACAGGTGGTCGCTAAAGCAGGTTTGACTGTATTACTCTTTATTTATTATACACTTCAATGGCAAGTGCTTCTTTCTGGGAAAATATTCAAAATTTCAATTGTAACTTGTATCAACATTTACACACTGGAACAATACTTTATTAAATAGGGGGATGTACATGTAGGATAAGGGGATGAAAAGGAAAGAGGAAGAGAAAGCGAAAGAAAGAGAGATGGTCAAAAAAATACAGGGAGAGGAAAGAGGGATGGAGAGAGGGAGGGGTGAGGAAGGAAGGAAGGAAGGGTGTGAAATGTGGGGGGGGGGGGGGGGGGACTAGTCAAATTGAGAGAGAAAGCATTTGGGCATGAAAATGTTTTTTTTTAATGGAAAAATAGAGAGATATACATGTACATATGTACATTAAAAATATAATGGATGTTAGCATGGTAGAAAAAAAAAATATGAGCAAAATATACAGCCCTGGAAAAAATTATTAGACCAAGCTTCTGTAATAAAGGTACTATTCAAACTAATGAAAATGATTTGTCTTTGTATTTCATTGAATGAATAACAAATTTCAGGAAATGTACCTTACTTTTATATTTTATTTCCTTCTTACCAAATATAACACTTTCAGTAACCACACTTGGTCTAATAATGTTTCCATGGCTGTACACAAATTAGGTTAGGAGGGAAAATGTCAAGTGACAAAAAGCAGATTGAGAAAAGGGCATTTATTGAGAGTAATAGGGAGAATGGAGAAAAAGTAAAGAGAGAGAGAGAGGGAGAAAAGGCAAAGAGAGAGAGAGAGAGAGAGAGGAATGCAGTGAAAATAAAGCTGGATCCTCCATGCTACCTGAATATAAACACCATCTTCATCTGAAAAAATACCAGCAGGTACCGACACATCAAGCTTGCGGTAGAGCTCATGTACAGTGTCTTCCCCCATGGCCAAATACACTCCAAAAAAACATGAACACGCGATCGAAGAAACAAGCAGTGACAACCTGACTGCTAAAATGTACACTGCATGAAGCTATACATCTAACAGTCAAACAGTGTCAATTCAGACTTAGCAAGGAAAACCACTGGCTAATTAAGAAAAAAAAATCCTTCATCCAGTCTTTTTCTTCACTTGAATGTCTATTTCTGAGATCAGGGACACTGCAAAACAGAAACACCGGGCATCAACATGGAATGACGAGTCTCGTGTTCCAAAATAAAAAAAAAAATCCCCAGGGTGTGTTGAAGAGATGGAGAGAGCACATCCAACAGGTTGTTTTGTACGTGACGCTTTTATCACGGAACGAATATGGAAAAATGTGCAGAAAACAAAGCGTACAATGCAGTATCACACTGATTCACTCGGTATTAAAGATACTTGACATCAGTCTAGTATTCCAAAATAAAAAAAAAATATCCCAGGAGGTGAGATGAAGTGATGGAGAAAGAGCACTCAAACAGGTTGTTTACATGTATGTGACGCTTTTATCGGAAGATGATTCTGGAAGAATGTCCAGCAACCGATACACACACTGCAGTATCCAGCTGAAAAGGGACAGGCCTCCCATCAACTGCCTGGTTTCTTATAAAAAGTTTCTAGATTACTGGTTAAGCTAGCGGTGAGAGTGAGAAAACTTGCTTGTATCACATGACAATTCTGGAAGAATGTCCAGTATTAAGTGACTGCAGTATCAAGCTGACAAGCCTCCCATCAACTGCTTGGTTTCTTTTTAAAAAAAATATGTAGATTAAAACGGCAAACATTGGTTGAGCTGGCGGTGTGCGTGATTGGTGTGTGGTAATGAAAACGATAAAGATCGACCATAACAATTCCTCCTCCAGCCGTCTTGCTGCATGTAGCTCGTCTTAAAGCTGAAGGAAAACCGAGTCTTTTAAACTCCTATTTAAAGTCTTAACAGTGATTTGCAGCATACCTTAGGTTAAAATAAGACTTGATGATCTGGGGACGGAGGTCAGACCATAATTTAATTGCATCCTTAATATGAGAGGGGACTTTCATCTCAATCTTGGATACGGTTGCCATGGCAATGAAGGGATGTAGCCAAGGTGTTATGCAATGACGTGTGATGCTTTCCATTGATGAGGTTGATTGTGCAATCAAACCACGATGGTGGTATTTGTTAACTCTAAAAGAGGATTTGAACGGCACATAGAACGCTTCACTTGAAAAAATATTTGAAAGGGTACCCTACATCTCTTTCTTAAACCATTCTTGGCCTTTTCGGAATAATATTATGTATGGAAGAAACTAGGTCATAACAAACACATTGCTTTTTCTTCTTTAAAAAGGAGGCGAGTAAAAGTCATTTGATCAGTAAACAGATCCACGACAACCTCACCAAAAATCACATTTCCATTTAATATAAGAAGATTAATATGTACAATTAAAAAAAAAAATCATATTTCCCTATGCGCTGTCATGGAGAGAAAAGAAGAAGAAAGATAACAAGATAGAGAAGATTGAAAAGAGTGGGATATGCTCAACATACTCTGATGGAATGGATAAAATTAAAGTGAACTTGAAATTGGATGGATAACTTTAAAGTGAATATATCATACAGTCAAATCTGCCAGTATGTACGTGTAATGTAAGCAGTGCCATTTTCATTTGAAGTCACTTAAAGGGGAAGTCCACCCTGATATCGAGTTGGTTTTAACTCTTTCAGGATAGGAATTATTTAAGGGCTAAATTGATCAGATTTTGATCTTCAAATTGGCAACAATAATATATTTCTTTAAGTGCTACATGGTTCTGATAAGGTGCAATCTCTTTGAAAACAAACATGGTTGGGAATTTTGTCGAAAAGTTGAAAACGTTGCCAATTTTCATAATAAACAAATATTTTGAACCTCTCAATATGTTGCCAATTTAAGGATTTTTAAGCTTTTTCTTGTTTTTAAAATTCCTGGCATCAAACGCAATATGGTCATGTAACAAAAATGGACACAGGGTGTGCAGAAATTTTTTCTCTTTCTACTCCTGCCTCTGGTATATTTTTTAGAGCTCTAGACTCAAAAGTTATTGAGCCAAACCACAAAACGTGGTTAATTGTCTTGAAAGGGTTAAAAGAAGCAGATAACTTTAAGAAACAGATCAATGAAAGTCTGAACAAAATCCAATTTATCAAATAAAATGTTTATTTTTTAAAGTTGTGATTGATCAAACACAAATTGGCAACTCAAGTGACGTACCTTGCGTTGTTCTCTCCCATCCGCCCGGTACTAAAAAATATAGATTTTCATTTTCTCTAAAGAAAAGAAAATCATACATGCATGCACCCTCTATAGAGATACAATCATCACACATACATGTACATGTACATACAGGTAAAGTATGATCTTACACTAAACCTGTATGAAACAAATTTATTCCTTCATCCATAACTAAGAAAATGAAAATCTGTGAAAATTTACTGAGCAATTGGGAGAGGATCTCGCACGGGACATCAAGGAGTTGCCAATTTGTGTTTGATTGAATAAAAAATTCCAGATGTCATTAACTTTCTTATTTCTTATCAAATTTTACCCAAACTTTCACTAATCTATTCCTTTCATTGTTTTGGTTGGTTTTTATCAAATTCAAAATTCAAAATACTAGGGTGAATGTCCCCTTCAAATGCATTATAACATTAGACCACTGTACATGTACTTTACACTGAATTCATGTAAACAGAATAGAACTTGACAGAAAAACGGGTGAATTTACCTGTTTTTCAAGCTTTTGCTGTCGAATGACGTTAGGAGAAGTGGAGTGATCATCATCCATGATGGCGCCTGGTGGGCCACTGCCTCCTGAAATCCAGTCAGATTGAGGCTGACTCGTCCGATGACTGTTCAGAGAGAGAAGAAAAAAAAAAGGGAATGGGACAATGAGATTTCTTTTACACACAGGTGAACGTTGCAAAATGTGAACAATAGCCTCATCAGACATTTACTGATTTGTTATGTGCTGAAGCGCAGACTCTCACTGGGAGCTCTGGTGGGTAAATCAAACTGATGAGTAATGAACAAATGAACATATTTGTTTATTACCAACACCAAATATGGAAAAATAGATAAATAAATTTAAAAAAACCCCAGAGAAACCCCACAAAATAATGTTACATCTTCTGTGTATTTGGCATTTAAAAGCTTGAAGATAGAGATCACCATTACAAATCAAGACCCATTCCATCAACTACATTGTACAGTGTATTTGAGCTTTAAAGAGAGGGCAGAGTTCTGGGAAAGGTGAAAAATAATTTGTCAGCTTTATGTCAGTTTGGATGAAAATTATAGTGCAAATGCCCCCTGAAAAGGATTCCTCTTCAAGTGCCCTCGTATTCACAATATGACGAAAAATTGGTGGTGTTCGGGCCGAACGATTCATGCTATTAAAACAGTTTATTATTAACAGTTGCCCCAGTGCGATCCCCCAAAATATGTTTGAATTTCACAGTCCATTCTCTTATTGGGTATGTATGGAAGATGCCTATGAAATCTCTCCCACCCCACTTATAATTTCTTTAGGGTGATCTTCTTCTATTAATTAAAGAGAGCTATCTCAACTTCTAAAAGCGAATACCTCTCAGCTTTGTGCATTCTTAAACCAGAGCAATCCAAATTGGACTTTGGGGGTACCAAATATTTATCTGAGTTATCGTCCAGCTCTGATTTGTAATCGGATTCATGGTACATGTACACTGTCACATGTGATAAAGAACAAGGCCCATAGAGACAACGATCAGTTGTTATCCTTTCTATGGTTTCATTTGCATTAATTCACATGTACGTACACATTTTTGTGTATTATATACACTGCAGTTGCTATGACAACCACTTTGACAAATATCAATTCCCTTTCCACTATTTCTGTATAGATGATGAGAGTAGAGAAAATTAAGCTGAACATCAGAAAAAAGAAAAACAGA
The DNA here is from genome assembly GCA_025617745.1 of Heliocidaris erythrogramma. Classification (NCBI taxonomy): domain Eukaryota; kingdom Metazoa; phylum Echinodermata; class Echinoidea; order Camarodonta; family Echinometridae; genus Heliocidaris; species Heliocidaris erythrogramma. The sequence goes on along the minus strand of CM046873.1, from coordinate 17,923,801 downwards.
AAAAGAAATCAAAAGAAAAAAATATAAAAACAGAGAAGATTCTGGAAAAGAATATTCGAACTGAATTGAATTGAATCTTATTTCCACATCTCCATAAAAAAAAATAAAATCATAAAACATGACAAATATCAAACAAATTACAAACAAGTACATGTATATAAAGAAGAAAATATCAATGTGATGGGATCATAAAAAGAATGGTGAAAACTTGTAAAGCATGATCCCATTTTACAAAAAAAAAAAAAAAACATAAGAAAAATACAATAGAGAGAAAAAAAATTAGCACAGAGAATAAAGTCAGTCAAAATTTCAAAATATTCACAACACTGTATTCATTAGCAACAAATATTGGTATCGCCCAAAAAACAAACTCTTTTTGTATGTCTGTATGTATTGAGAGTGAATGATTATAAAGGGCAAGACGACTGCTTTACTTGTACATGTACATGTATATATATTTAAGAAATAAATCTGAGACCGTTTGCAAAATTCATGGGCAAAGCAGTAAACACATACGGCTCACGATCCTACTTAATCTTCATCTTCGCGAAAAATGGCTGGCAATTTCTTTGCAGAAAAATGGAACAGCACGATGAAATAAGAAAGCAGAGGAAAAGAGCAATCTCGAGATTATAGCCATCAATAATAAGAGCAAGCCCAGATTAATATCAGCTGTCACCGTTGCCATGGCGACATCTTGCTGATGGACCGTGAAGAAAGCCGGCGTAGAAGCGTTGGTTGCTTAAGCGCGGCATGGAGCGAATAATGAAGAGGGGTGACTCCAACGCGATGCCGTTCTGTCCAGCGTTGTGAAAGATATATTCCTCGGAGACGATGTCAGGGGGGAGAGTTTATAACGCAATCGCTTAAGAAGGCACTGCAAATGCTTCATATTTATGTTCAAGACGAGTGCATGTATTGTTTATGCACACGTTGGTTCAGTGACTTTTGTACTGCAGTGATACCTGCTTTAGTGACCACCTGTATAGAAAGACCAGCTACTGAACATATAAAGGCCACATTTGTTGCTCCCCCACACGATCTTTCTTTTCAAGAACTGTACTAAAAAACCTAAGGACTATCTGCTTATAAAGACTGAAATGTGAATGTCTGTACTTGATAAAAAAAATTACGTGGTTGAGCATAAATTGCTTTTCAAGCTCTGATGGATCCAGCGTAGGTATCCCTATTTTTTTTTTTTTAACTTGTTTAACCTGTTCAAGACAAATGACCATTTTGTGGTTTGGCTCAATAACTTTTGATTCAGAGAGCTCTCTAAAAATATACACCAGATGCATGAGTAGAAAGAGCAAAAATTTCTGCACACACTCCATTTTTGTTGCATGACCATACTGAAAAAACATGGGCTCCTTGTCAAGGCTGGCTGGACCAGTAAACCGCCTCAAAAAAAAAAAATTGTTTTTTTTAAATTAAAAGCATACTGCGCTTCACATTTTTGTATCGTATAACACACAGTACGCTTAATAGGAGTTCTGTTGCGTCATGTATTTTTTTTGTTCTTTTTTATCCGATACCAGTACATGGGCTCCTTTTAGTGACAGAAAGCTGGCAATTTAATACACATTATACACTAGAAAAGTCCATTGCCGTGCAATGCAAATGTATCCCCCAGCAATGGCAGCGATTCGAAGGAGGGGCAAATAACCTCCCCTTTAATAATCTACATGCACAATGTGTGTAGATTTAATAGAGTATAATGCATCTCTATAGAAAATACAAAAGAAATCTGTCAAGAAATGTGACCTCAGAGCGCACACAAGATGTCCACTAAAATGTGACCTTTGACCCTATGAAAGACGGAACACTGGAGGCAGCATCACCAAAAACTGTAGAGGTCTAGAGTAATCTATGACGGATTTCCATACAAAATCTGAAAGAAATCAGTCAACAATGTGTCCTCCAGAATGCATGCAACCAAAATAAGACATTTGATCCTATAAAAAGTGGAACACTGGGGGCAGCATCAGCAAACACTAAAGATGTGTATTTAAAGACACACCTCTATATAAAATTTGAAAGAAATCCGTCAAGAAATGTGAGTTAAAGCACACAAAAGACATAAGATCTTTGACCCTATAAAGGACGGAACAATAAGGGCAGCATCACCAAAAAGTAAAAGATGTGTATATTATACCGAGTTACATCTCCATACAAAATTTTAAAGAAATCCATTACGAAATGTGGCCTGCAGAGTGCACTCACGCCATCCTCCAAAGCATGACCTTTGACCCTATAAAAGACAGGACACTGGTGGCAGCATCACCAAAAACTATAAAGTGTAGGTGCATAGATTTTACCAAGATACACTTCCATACAAAATTTGAACAAAATCTGTCAAGAAAGGCAGAAGAGGTCAAGAAAGGCAGAAGTAAGAGTGCAAGAAATGGACAAATGACCTTTGACCCTATAAAGGATGGAACAATGCGGGCAGCATCACCAAAAAGTAAAGATGTGTAGATTATACCAAGATAAATCTACATACAAAATCTGAAAGAAATCCATCCAGAAATGTGGCCTGCAGAGTGCATTCACGCCATCCCCTGAAGTATGACCTTTGACCCTATAAAAGACGGGACACTAGTGGCAGCATAACCCAAAACTCTAGGTTTTTAGATTATCCCAAGAGACACCTTCATGCAAAATTTGAACGAAATCCGTTGAGAAATGTGACCGCCAGAGCGCACACAAGAGTGCACACAAGACCAAAATATGACCTTTGACCCTATAAAAGATGGAACACTGGAGGCAGCATCACCAAAATTTATAGGTTTCTAGATTATACCAAGAGACACCTTCATGCAAAATTTGAACAAAATCCGTTGAGAAATGTGACCGCTAGAGCGCACACAAACTATCCCCAAATATATGGCCTTTTACCCTATAAAAGACGGAACACTGGGGGCAGCATCACCAGAAATTATAGGTGTCCAGATTTTACCAAGATACACCTCCATACAAAGTTTGAAAGAAATCCGTCGAGAAATGTGTCCGCTAGGGCGCACACAAGAATGCGACGTGGCGGCGGCGGAACGCTGCTGAATCCAAAGTACATGTATCCTCCGGCATTCTGCCGGGGGATACAATCAGCAGAAAGATAAAACTTCACTGAAAAATTTGAGTCCATTTCTAGTACTGTATGTTGTGCCGTTCTCGATAAAGAGCGATTGAATTGTAACTAATCATTAAACTCTCTAAATTGGCAACACAGTGAAAATTATATAATCACTATTTCCGTCTGCAAATTAGTTGTTTTTTAATCAAATTTTGTAAAATAATCAATCATTTTGGTTTATCCATGTTTATTTTTTTCAAACTATGTACGAGTGGAAAATAATAATTGTTAGGAATGAAAGCTGATTAAATTGGACCTAAAGCAAGGTCTGTAATACTATGTGTGAACAAGCTTTTTTCGCCCTTCTTTTTAAGGAGTACAAACCTAACTAGAAAGGTCGTCAAAGGCGGCAGACCCACGCCTTAGCGGCGCTACAGATCGAGTAGTTGCATTCTTTCCCTAATCGATTCTTTCCTGTCACTATATTTTATATTTTATATTTTTCTCTTTTTTTTCGCAATAAAGACTTCCAGATTTGGCATAATCTACTATTTAATACATGCATGTAAAATATTATGGTTACTTATTGTTATTATTATGTAATTTGGCACAATGATACTGCATGTGAATATATTTGTTTGTGTATTTTACTTTGATTATTGTGAAAAATGTTATTTTTAAAAAGGAAGTAATAAAATATTCTTAAAAACAAAAAAAAACTATCCGAAATGAAGTTCCTATAACCGATCATCACCAAAAATCTAATCGATTCTTTTCCTAATCGATTCTTTCCTGTCACTATCCGAACTGAAGTTTGGGTCAAAACTTCAAGGTCACACAGAATTTGCAGGGGTCAACCGATCATCACCAAAATCTAATCGATTCTTTCCTGTCACTATCCGAACATTCCCTGAAAATTTGGTGCAAATCCGTTCACCCGTTCTCTAGTTATCTTGTACACAAACAAACAAACAAACAAACAAACATACAGAGCCCTTTACATAACCCTGCCGATTTTATCGGCGTGGGTAATTACGCTCCAGTAGTTTGCGAGGCAACTTCACACTATACTATACATGTACATGTCCATACAAGATGTGCATGAGTAGCAACACAGACATCAATTACATACATGGTGCTAAGATGACACACTTGCTGTTGCTAGGAAACCGGGGAAGTGCTTGGCAGCTCATCTATGCAAATTAAATGATTGGTATCAGACGTGAGACATCTCTGCCTGCCTCCTTAAATTGACAACACTTTCCATACTACAGACCCATCACGTTTCAGGTTACCTTGAATCTCCTGCACTGTTTATGTAAAATATTGACTGGAGACCCACTATCTGTTTGATCAATGTCTGATAAAATAGAAGGCCATTTTGAATATTTATGTAATAAAACACAATGCACACGCATATGTAATGTAAATTGGAATAGCAGCAAAATTTCAGAGCTCATAATTGTATGTACATTTACATGTAAGTATACCTACATACAGCCATGGAAACAATTATTAGACCAAGAATGGTTACTGATAGTGTTATTTTTGTAGTATTAGAAGGAAATAAAATATCATAAAAGCAAGGTACAATTGCTGGAATTTGTTATTCATTCATTGAAATACAAAGTTAAATCATTTACATAATAGTTTAAATACATATTATAGTACATTTATTACAGAAGCTTGGTCTAATAATTTTTCCAGGGTTGTATCATGGGTGTACATGTCAGGGGAAAAAGTAAAGTACCAACCACAAGATATAAGAAATAGAAATTCAGTTAAAAATGTCAAAAATAATCCAGAAATGTATCTGTTTAATTTGGCCTACAATCAATTGCTTCTTTCCCTTAACTCTTTCGAGACAACTGACCACATTTTGTGGTTTGGCCCAATAACTTTTGATTCAGAGCTCTAATACCAGATGCATGAGTAGAAAGAGCAAAAATTTCTACACACACTACATGTGTATGTCCATTTTTGTTGCATGAACATACTGTGTTTGATGCCAGGAATCTTATAAACGGGAATAAGCTTTCAAATCCTTAAATTGGCAACAAATTGAGAGTTTAAAAATCATTGTTTTTTTATCAAAATTGGCAGTGTTTTCAACTTTTTCGACAAATTCATAGCCATGTATATTGTTTTCAAAGACATTACATTTTATTAGAACCATGTAGCACTAAAAGAAAAATATTGTTGCCAATTTGAAGAACAAAATGTGATCAATTTAGCCTTAAATAATTCATGTCCTGAAAGGGTTAAATGTTCTTACAGCTCATGTTGACCTGGTGTATCTTTTGTCTTTCTTTTGTTCAGTCTGTTTTGTTTGTTTTTGTCTTTTGCAATTAGTGCACCTTGAGCATTTCATATCAAGTGGATTTGGCACCTCACAAATCTTACATATTCTTTTTCTTCTTCTTCTTCTTAATATTATCTAACTGAAGCTGACAAAAATGGGGAAAAATTTGGAAAATTCCAGAACAGGCAACCTGGTTAATACATGTGAAGTCATGTAATATTTGCATAATCACAAGCATGCATGTGCATTACATCCAATTTCTTTGTAGATTTCTTTCTCTCTATCCCCCCTTCCCCTACCCTCCCTCTCCCTCCCTCTCTCCCTCCCTATCCCCCTCTCTTTCTCTAGGCTTTCTCTTTCTTGCATGGGTAGGTGAACCTTTGTTACATATCAGCCCATCTACACATGTATAATTTCTGGTTTACTGCTACTAAGCTTCAGTCTAACATGCAAACAGCGTATAATGGAAAGTCGTCAAAACCAATATCAGTAATTCTGATCCCTATTTTGTATTCAACAGATGTCGAAGATCAATAGATAAAAAAGAAGAAAAAGAAGGGCAATAAAAATATTATTCCGCATCTCTTTCAGGTCACTTTGTAAAGATAATAAATATCAAATGTTGGTAAGGATATGAAATAAATTCTTTTTTCTATCATGGTTCTACACTTCCTTTTAATAATAATAATAATAATAATAGATACTTATATAGCGCAAAATGCTAAAGCCTCTAAGCGCTTTTTTAGAAGTGAAGAGAAAATACATGTATTATATTGAATAATTAATACACAACATAAACATTTTAGTGATACATTTATAAAACAGTACATTCAAGCGTAGGCAACATTAAACAAGTAGGTTTTTAACAAGGATTTGAAAGTGTTCACATTGTTTGCTGTACGAATATAAAGTGGTAAGTCGTTCCATAATGCAGGGGCGGCATGTAAAAGTGATCTTCGTCCATAGGATGTAGATGAAATGCGGCGTGGAAGTTGAAGGAGGGATTGAGATGAAGAGCGTAGGGTCCGTGATGGGATATAAGGTTGTAGGAGATCAGATAGATATGTAGGAGAGAGTCCAGCCATTGACTTAAAGGTGAGGAGGTTAATCTTGTAGGTGATGCGCATGTTAATAGGTAACCAGTGAAGATTTTGAAGAATAGGTGTAATGTGGTGAGATGGAGGGACGCGTGAGATGAGGCGGGCAGCTATGTTTAGGATACGTTGGAGTTTAGTAAGATCTTTACCAGGGAGACCAAAAAGAAGAGAGTTGCAAAAATCAAGTCTGGAGGTGACAAGGGCATGAACTAATCGAGATACAGTGTCATCATCAAGATAACGACGAATTTTACTGATCTTTCTAATGGCCATGAGTGCTGACTTACAAAGATGATCGATGTGGTTTCTCATGGTTAAAGAAGAGTCCATGAATACTCCTAGGTTTTTGGCGACATGCGATGGGGTGATGGTAGAGTGACCAATTTGGAAGGTGGGAGGAGGTAGTGATGTGGTAAATCGTGAACTAAAAAAGATTATTTCAGTTTTAGAATCATTAAGAGCAAGATTATTTTGGACAGCCCAAGATTTCACGTCACGAATACAGGCTTCCATTTTAGAGACGGCAGATGCACGTTCAGCAGGGTCAAAGGTGATATAGAGCTGGGTATCATCGGCATAAGCTACAGAGGAGACACCATGTGCAGATATGATGTCTTGCAGAGGAGCGCTGAATAAGATGAATTCTATGGGCCCTGCCACAGAGCCCTGCGGAACACCGCACGAAAGACGATGATAATCAGAATTAGCAATATGGGGTTCAGATTAGAGCTGTTAGGGTCCACATACCCCCCCCCCCCCCCCCTAGGCTCATCAATGATTTATTATGAGGGCTTTAGTCAGGTTCACACGGAGGGAGCTAAACTGTAAGTTTCACTTTTAGTTTAGAAACTTAAGTTATCTTGTAGTTTCAGACTGTATGAACGGACTCATACTTTCGAAACTTGAAGTTTACTTGTAGTTCAAGGACCACAAGGGAGCTTGTAGTTTAATAACGCTGAAACCACAAGCAGATGGGGGTCCTTCCTCGTAGTTATGGACCGTGTGGATGGAATAAACTTATAAGTTTATAAACTATAAGTTTTATAGCAAAGTCGTTGTTAACGATGACCTCTCTCTTCATGTTAAAACTAAGATTGCTCGACTTGTATTCTCAAAACAACGAGCGTCGTTGTCAAGGGCCCATGTGAATCCTCGTCGTTATTTCATTACCTAAAAGTTTCGAAACCACAACTCCCGTATGAACATAGCTAATATCTTGGGTATAAATGCAACCATTACATACATGTCTTAAGGGGCAAAATGAGATTAGTTGGTATTATGGTACCATTAGACATTAATCAAATCTATAATCTGTAGATTATGGCACTGGGGGGCATGTAATAGGTCTGTGCAAAAGTGAACACATTACTGAATAACATGCTCCAAGCAAAATGTCTCCTTTCATTCGGGGTAATGATCTGGAACATATTTGATTGCTATATGTACATCATCAGTTGAGAGGATTCATGAATCTCCAATCTAGCAAAAAATAAAAAATGTGGTGAGAAAATACAATTGAGTTGATTCACCTCTCAAATAGTTTTTAGTAATGAAATTTTCTTTAGAAGAATGGGAACCTATGAATATAATACAGCACAAAAAAATTTGAAAGTGTATTAAAAGCAAGTTGAAAAAATTGCCAATTTTGATAAAAAACAATGACTTTGAACCTCTCAATGTATTGCCAACTTAAGGAATTTAAAGCTTATTCTCGCATTTAAAATCAAACGCAACATGGTCATGCAACAAAAATGGAAATACACGTAGTGTGTGCAGAAATTTTTGCTCTTTCTACTCGTGCATCTGGTATCTTTTTTAAAGCTCTGAATCGAAAAATATTGAGCCAAACCCCAAAATGAGGTCAATTGTCTCAAAAGGGTTTGATGTACATTATTAAAAAGATGATTTTTGATATGCCTATGATAATAAATCATTAAAAGCTTTATACAGAAACTACTGCATTTCACCATCCAGAAAATCAGATTATAGCTCATAAATGATGGAAATTCCAAATCACGGTGACATATTCAGTGGGCATGTAAAGCAGAGGTTCCGCACGGAATATGATTGCATCGATCCGTTGCAAGGAAAGTGCTCTTCACTCTCGCCCCAATCTATCTGGGTCCGATTGAAATTCAGGACAAACTATCAATTTATCCGTGCCTCAGGACTGACACACGAATGAATACACATGAGGCATCGCTGATGAGAATTTAAAGAGATGGTCGACTTCTGATGGGGATAGAAATTGGTGGCGAGTCTGAGCATTCTTTCTAACTTTGCTTTTGTGTGAAAGAATTCCCTTTTGAATGCCCATTACAAGATTCAAACTTGTATTGAATCGTTTAAAATTTGGATATAGTGTAAAAGCCTATTGCACATATCACTGCTTTCCCCGAGTATGGAAAAATCACTATGGTTGAGTTCGGATAATGGGGGGGGGGGGGAATAGTGGAGAGCATACTTTCTATTAAAGCTTGGTTTTTTATGTGAAAGAATTTCACATTCACAATGTATACTATGGCTACTGCAAGATTCAAAATTTCAATTTCATGTAGCTGTATTCATTCTTATCGAAGGAAGGGAGAGCATATTCATTATGAGAAAAAAACAATGGTGAGCATTTTTTTACTAACTTGGGTTTTAGCCATTAATTAGGCTGGAGGGAGCAAATATAATTTATACAAACAAAATTTGCCACATACACAGTGTTATGCACATGTATTCTTTGCACATTACGCACATTCTGTGTTCAGTATTTTTGGTTGTTTTTTTATAATAAAAATGACATTTCATTCGGCCTACATGTACACACATGTATTACTGCATGGATTGATATAGTACATGTACATTGTCTGTTTGAACAAGTAATTCATTTTAAATGAATGTGTGTATTAATAGCTGGATTTAAACACTTGAATGAACAAAGTTAAGCTGTTTTGATAATGATAATCTTTTAAGGCAATGCATCAATTTGAGATAGCCGATACATAATGGGTACAGGGAATGGGTATTAAGCCTGTGCAATTACCATATATTAACCTCATTAAACTGTTTAATATGCAGTACTGAAGGCCTTGTGATGCGTTTTGTTGCGTTCACACTAGTAATAGCACTCTGGTAATAAAATCAACCTTCTCTATCTCAGGCAGTTGAGAGAATTAACAAAGAGAATTGTTGAACGGCAAATGTGAAATTGACCAAACAAAATGCAGAGTCAACAACGTGAAAACTGCTTCATCATCATCATCATCTCTGGGCAAGAGTGACTAATAACAATAGACCGCTTCGGTAATGTATAAGCAAATTTTATGCATACCTTTCAAACAAAGGTTGTTCTTGACAACCTGAAAGCTTGCCGGACATAGCTACAAATAATGTATGCAAACTGGATTCCAAGCATTGAGGTTCATTTATAAAAAGCAGGTTCATGGAATAGCTCGTCACTAGGTGCTCAGAGAATATATGTGCATAAATTTGTATACATTACAGAAGCGGTCTATTGTGTGAGTACACAAACGTTGTTCTGTATTATAAGTAAATGCAAAAATTTACACTCAGGCATGTTGCCAAGGTGGTAAATTACATGTGGCCTGGGGGGGGGGCAGATATTAGGCATCAATGAGGTGAGAGAGAGAGAGAGAGAGAGAGAGAGAGAGAGGTGGATATGCCCAGAAACACATGTATGAAAAGTGTACAACATTGCCTGCTGAGAACAAGAAGGGCATTATTACAGTGCAATATACATACATATTCACAGAGTTAATTACCGTCCTTCTGTCTCCAAGCAGACATGTTGTACATGTATGTACATTGTGTAGTTTTCATTCATGGTTTCAGATACATACAATGTACATGTATATACATTTACATGTACAGTGAAACCTCTATATAAAGACCGCTCAAGGGAGACAAGAAAAGTGGTCTTTATGAGCAGGTTACTTTAATACACTTTTCAAAGGGAAACAAGAATTGTGGTCTTTATAGACAGGTGGTCACTAAAGCAGGTTTGGCTGTATCATAAAAGTTCCCCTAGATAATGTTTCAATGAGAAATATTGCTTGAGGGAAACAAAAGAAAAAAGTGGTCTTTATAGACAGGTGGTCACTGAAGCAGGTTCGACTGTTTACTTACGAAGTTTTCCAAAAGAATCTGTCTTTGTCTTCATGCGAGCCAGCTAGCTAAGGTAGATATGAACTCACTTTGATCACAGACTTATCGTACACATAAAGAAGTGAGCAAAGACACCAAGTGTACTTGAAATCGCTTTGGAGGCAATCTGGATTTGTGGGGATGGTGGATTTTTAGGTCATGAGATCTCTTCTGAGCAAAGTGATCTCAGACTGCATTGTTCATTCTGATGTGACCCAAAACCACTTTGGGAAATGAAGTCGGGTCAGTTGTGATTCGGTTTTAAGATATACAGGGAAGACTAGACTGAGATGATGAGATCCTTTTCAGCAGAGCACTGAGAATATAATATGACACCATTACAGCGCTTGCAAGGACTGGCAGGAGAAAGCCAAATTTGAATCCAGACATGGAGCAATGCACATGTTCATGGGGGGGGGGGGGGGGGGAGATTGGTTTGGTGCAACCTGTTTGAAAACCACTATCCCAAGGTTGCAGCCAGGTTTCCTGCAACACTTTGTTTATGGATCTTGAGGCAGATTACCCTTGCGCTAAACAAGTTATTCATTAAAGTCCAAGTACTGCTACTAATCCGGATCTAACCCTCTAGTGCTTACAACAATTCAGAACTGCCTGGACACCATCGATTACCATAGCAACGTATAGAAAGGGAACTTGCACTCGATATCAAGTGCACATACTTCAAGGACATCACAGAACGATTCTAAAGCTGTGTTAAGGAGGAGAGTTTTTCAATACCCCTTTTCTTATATTAGAATATGGACATACTGTACACATGTATGTAGGTCCTCGAAGACACAGTTCTGGCCATGCAATTACAAAAGAGACCGACTGGAAGCAATGGGGAAAAGTTCATAAGAATTGGTGTTTGGAATCACCCCCAAAATAGAAAAATTATTTAATCTGGCTAAAAGTTTTAATGTACAGTACATGTACTTCACACGCACTGGACACAGAACTGGGTATATGGGACCATACACACATGTGGCATTAAATTAAGGTTTGGGTTTGGTCCAAACTTTTCAGCTGCTTCTCGTCATATTCGAATATTGAGGGCATTTGATGAGCAATCCTTTTTAGAAAACATTTCTTTTACAATATTCTTCCAAACTGACATAAAAAAGGAACAAGAAAAGTCACAAATTACATTTATTTTTCACCTTGACCAGGACTCAACGTTCTCTTTAAATCATGGAACCAATTATCATTACCAGCAAAAATCTATTAACTACATAGCAGCACATACACTTTTAAACACCTACATGTACACAGTATTGCATACATGATCATTTGAAATAATGACAAAATATGAAATATAAATGAAGCTTTGATGGTGAGGATAGTGTTTTAATGTTGAGCAATCAAGGAAGTGAAAATGAAGATTCCCAGGGAGGTAAAAAGACTAAGTCACGCATGAATAACATTGGATTATCTCTCCCTCCATTAGAAGATTACATTTTGTACAGAGTAAAGAAAGATGAGATGTATTCAAAATGGAACTATAGTACTGTAACTACATGTGCATGTATACAAACTGCAGTGCTCATCAGTGTAATTGGCTATAATATGTGTTACTTGATTTTTGAGCATTTACAAGTAACCATTGTATGCTTTATAAAATATAACAAAAGCACTACTGGTATTTCATAAATTAAGCATAACAAGAAATTCCAGTTCAATGGTTAAAAAAAAAAAAAAAAAAAAATTAAAGATAAAGATTCTTTTTGCCTACTACTGTATTTGACTGCAATTCTGACAACATCCTAGGCTGCATTCTAATGTACATGTTTGCAATAATTTCCATAATTTTGTATGTTGATCTTTATTCTGTTCACAAAAGGGATACATACAATACACATACATGCATTATGCTTCATATCTTAGGATAATGAGATTTTAGTGAAATAATTTTAATTGTCATAACAAAATGTGCGCTTAAAAAAGGTGGCTGCGTACGCGGAATTCATCTGCGCAAACACAAATGAAATGTTGCAATTTAAAATTTGTTATGACAATTAAAATCTTTGCACTAAAATCAAGATAAAATAAATCTCAGAATACCACCCCTGTGCTTTAAGCAATCACCATGTAGTTTGAATTCTTTTAAAAATGCATTTGAATAAAAAAGTTTCAATTTGGCCCCTGGTCACATAATTTGTTAGATAAAATCATAACAACAGAAACGTCTCGGTGAAAAAGCAGTCTAGCACTTGAGGGCCGCTTCAAAAAATGTTTGTTTAAAAACAAGGTTCTTAGAGAATTAAGCGCAACTTGATTTTCAACCAATCAGAATTATGTACATGTAGGAGTTACATGTGTATGTTGGATTATTGGGAGTTGCAAATTATCATGCCCCAGATGCAACAAAAACCCCCACAAGACAGAGCAATGTCCGGTGTAAAGACTTATTAGAAATCTATGAGAGACTAAACAGGATGGTATTATTAAGAAAGCGCAAACATTTGCCCGTCTCTACATCTGATAAGGGGCAGCGTGCATCGGTATTTGATTCCCGAATATATGTATTTCAATGCGAGCGCACGTCTTCAACCGGGCTCATCACCGAATACGTTGATTCAAACGAATGTCAGATTACGTTGAGGTTCAAAGTCTTGATGTCTGACACTCGATATGCAACGCGTGAGGAGCTTGGCTGAGGAGATGAAATTACCACCCAAATAGCCCACTCCTAAAATAAGCCTCAAATGACAGAGTCCTCTGTTCTAGGTAAAGCTAGGGGCTCCCACATTATCGACTTTCACAGCTGACGAACGGGAAAGCTCATGAATTCAATATGAGAGGACACATCTATATGTACTGTACGCTATGATCAAATAAACAAAAGAATTACCTTTTCAAGGACTTCAATATATTAACTACACTTTGTATACAAAATAAGCATGAAGAGCAGAGCAAATAATAGTATATCAAATTGTAAATTGTATGTTATTTATTACATATTGTAGATTACTTACAGCCTGTACATGTTTCTATAAAGCGAAAATAAAAATATCATAGTTACCAACTAAACTTGACTTCTTTCAAATGATATCCTTTCAGAAGAAAAAAAAACAAGAAAATTCTAATACTTATGTTTTTCTGCTTCATTTCTTGCCTTTTAACTTACTTTCCTATTAAATACACTTTTTTTCTTCTTTCACAATTTTTAAGGCTGTAAGGAAAAGAAGTAAGAAGAAAATGAAAGTAGTCATACAGGGAAAACTCTCAAGGCCTCTCAAACAGAAAAAAACAACATTAGGATTATTTTATTTCAACATCATATAATATACTCTGCAAATACCCTTGAAAGTGAATTAGCAGGATGTCGTCATTGAAACCTTTTTTCTACGTAATGGCAACAGGATCAGCCTAAAGGAATACGGTCTCAACAATAGAATACTCGCGTAACTTTAATAAAGAAAACATTGGCACGAGAAAGCCCTTCAGGATGTAACTGAATATTTCTCGTTACCAAAGCAAGGATGACCCAACCGTTGCCATATCCTTGCTGGTTTTATTTTCTTTATAAAAAAAAATATTCAAAATGAAAAGAACTCCTTTTTTTGTACAATTTCAACTGCATTTTCTTATGGAGCAACATGCATGTACATTGTAGTCCTACCCTTCTCAAAAGTGAGTTTGTTTTCCATTCATATTGAGTCACGTACAATGTAGCTGTAACCTTTTACATCAGCCCAGGAAACTATTATTCCTACCTCATGTGCAAATTTGCATTTTATGTAGAGTACTATAGCCTGATATGAAATGTTTGTTGTCTTGCAGTACAGATCCATGTACGCATTATTCCATCGCAGATCATAGTTTTTACAACATAGGTCTAAATTAATTGGCTTTCCCTCCTCAAATTGGCACCAATTATTCTTATTTTCCACTTAGTTACATAGTTTGACAAAATAAATATCAAAGTTAACACAAAAATTGCCAATTTGCACATGAAAATAGTGATTACATGTATATATTTTTACAGCTTTGCAAATTTAGAGTCTTTAATGATTAGTTACAATTTTAAAGTTGCTTTTATTCAGGAACTGCACTTCATGTACTGCATTAGAAAAAGTGTCAAAATTTTCTGTGATTTTTTTGCTCTTTCTGCTCATGTATAATGTTTAATTCCAAGCATTCTGGATCAAAATATATCGCAAAGATGTCACTATACTGCTCTGAATTAACAAACATTGTCAATTGCTGATTTCTTTCCAAGAAAGGCCAAGTTTTAGATATTAAAGTGAAAATAACAATCCTACATTTAATACAGAATTAAAGCTGAGAGTGTGTACGTAAATTTAGCACAAGCCTGTCAGTTTCACAAATCCGTACTGTACATTGTAGTTTCACACGGGGAAAATAAGCACTGTAATCAAGACTAAAGTACAACTTGAAGAGTCTTGTGATCTGGTTGAACCTTTAAATGATTCACAACACGGATTATGCCGATAGCGAAGTTTACATGTACACTGCTTAGCAACAAAGACTTGCCTGCATGGAAAGTTTGTTGGTGTAATGGGTTTGTAAGCTCCCACTGATAGTCTGTTCAGACAACAGGGATGATATACGAGACTCGTAAACGCTGTATAAAGAATCAAGATGAGTGAAGGAGTATACAGACTACAACACTAAAAGAAACATGTTTGGAGGAAGTCTGCTGACACCATATACATACATGTAGGTTACGTCAAGCACAGCGAAGGAGCATACATGTATATTACAGCTGATTGGTCACATAAGTGTTCCAACGAAAAGTCCTGCCCAATTTCAGCGCCTCATAGGGCAGCTGGGCTAAAGCCAGGGTAATAATACTTCGGCGCTTAGAAACATTGTATTAAGCGCAATATAAATGTTATAAATGTATTATTCTTCTTCTTATTATTATATGATTCTGATATGATACGATGTTCCAACTACAAGGGGATGTTTCATTATACGTTTCTTTATACGATGTTCACACTATGAAAATCTAATCATCGTATAGCTGTAAGATTCTCGTATAGCCATGCAATGAATTTAGGTAGTCTTGGGAGTGTTTCATCAAGCGTTTTGTCAGTGATTTTTACCGACGGCTGTTATAAGCTACTGAAATCCTTGCATCTGATTGGCTGAGAGCATATTTGTCAGTAAAAACCACTGACAAAACGCTTAATGAAATGCTCCCCTGTACAGGGGCTCAGGCTTCATGATTGGAATAACAGGTACAACTTGTCTACTTTTTTATGAGGAGTAATCAGCGGTTGAGACAGTGCAAGAGGAATACAGGAGTGGAGAGTGATTCTGGGCCCTGTTTCATAAAACATATTATCAACAACAACTATGACAAACTTGCTTGCAGCCAATCAGATGCAAGTATTTCAGTGGCTTATAACTTTTATTGCAACTTCAATATCGATAACAAGTTTTATGAAATGGGGCCCAGCTCTTGAAAAAAAGACCAAGTGCTCTGGCAAAAAATAGGAAAATCTTTATAGCACCAAGATCTTACCTCTTCAATAGAAAGTCTAATTACAGTACCCACAATACAGTCAAACCTGCTTTAGCGACCACCTGTCTATAAAGACCACAATTTTTGTTTCCCTTGAAAAGTCTTTCTCATTGAAACGTGCATTAAAGGAACCTGTACACAAAGACCACCTGCTCATAAAGACCACTTTTCTTGTCTCCCTTGAGCGGTCTTTACAGACAGGTTTCACTGTATTTTTAAAGCCTTGTCCTGTCTGCACCCATCACACAATTTTACCCATAGTAGTACAGTGTCTTTATATTTTAGTCACCCTTTTGCATTATCTTTTGATTCAGAATGCAAGGAATTACATACACATGAGCAGAAAGATAAAAATAACAGAAAATTTTGAGTCCCTTTCCAACGCGGTACATTGTGCCGTTCATGAATACGAGCGATTTAATTGTTACTAAAATCATTACAGTCCCTCAATTTGAAATGCAGTGTAAAATATACAGTATACCTGTAATCGCTATTTTCATGCACAAATTTGCAAATTGTTAAATTTTGCAATATTCCTTCACACTGGATAATTTATCATATACATGTTGATTTTTTTTTTAGAACCATGAAAGAGTGGAAAATATAAATAATTGGTGGAGGAAAAGCTGATTCATTTAGACCTTTAGAAAACTCTGAACTGCTATGGGTTAACAAAATGCTATTCAGAGGCTTCCATGAATGATGACTACTGCATACAATACACATTTCTTCTATGTGCAAAATCGCACCAGGTCAATGTGTACATTGTATTTCAAGCATTGCTATTATAAACAGGTTGCTCTTTATAGAGTACGACTGGACAATATTACTGAGCTATAAATGAAAAGTTCAGCCTTTGAAAGGGTCAAGAAATGAATTCTGAATCACGTTCATGTACAATGAAACTTGCTTTAAAGAATGAACCGTATTTAGCTTAAATTGTTTGTGTGAATGGTGCTTAATTGGTGTGAAGAGGGTCCATACATGTATATGAGCAATCATCATTAGGGGAGGCACAGTAATCATGGTTCGCATCTACAACAATCAAGGAAAGGGGCCCTATCAGGTGAGCTCTGAAGATGAATTTCGATAGCATCGCAAATCAAATCATGAAGGCACATTTATCTTGAGATTGAAACTGCTAATAATTTTTCAAGTTCATTATACAGCAAATGCATTGCAAGTCACTCATTATCAGTATACAAGTATATACATGTATGTACAGTAAGCTCTAAAAATAGTCTGACATGTATATGTTTAATAGAGGAATGAATTTGCTTTAATAACATTTACATGTATATGTACTTCAATTTTGTGGAAAAGCATTACACACAGTATTCCAAATTTTTGCCTGGGGCGATTCACAACTTCTGCTGTGAAAGGTTGCCGTACATGTACATGCTACAGTACATTGCATGTCATCCTTAAACGTAAGGTGAATAGAAACACTGTCTTCTCTCCTCGTGGAGTGTCCACCTTTTAACTTAATGCATTAAAGACCACACATTCATGACATCCCCTTGTCACTTTCACTATTAAGCTCTTGGAATCAGTGATCCTTCCCTTCCTTCCTGTAAAACCAACGGCTCAACTGAGTGAAACAGCCTATTCACACTACACAAAAATTATACCAAAGTCGTATAAAGAATCAGCGTACAGCAGAAAGGGCATACATGTACATTACACACATGAAAAAGAGCATCATATTATAAAAGAAACATTGTATCTTGAAGAAAAGGTATTGGGGAGGTCAGCTGACACCAGTTGTTGAGTATCAAACTGAAGCATACAATATTACAGCTGCTTGGTCACATCAGCTCTCATGTCGATGAGCCCCTCCCGATTATACAAAGGATATGACGTTCAAATTAAAAGGGATGTTGCTTCTTTAGCGACTTTTTGTTCGCAACAATCCTCAACATGAGTTTTGCTATATGTATTGTTATACAATTTGTTCAGACTAGGATTTCTAATTACTAAAATTGTATAGCTACATGTATACGGTGAATTTAGGAAGTCTGAACAGGGAGTAAGTCTTCTTTCATGAATGAGATGATGCCCGTCTTCTTCAGACGGTATGGCGTCTCAATCAGAAAATAAGGAACTGAAGTGAACTGCATTAGTTTCAATCAAACTGTCACCCTCCCAATTTCACCTTCCCTTTCTCTCATTTATCTTCCGGGAGCTTCGTTTGCAGAAAGTTCTTTCTGTGCCTCTAATTTAGAGATCCATCACTTTCTATTCGTTGAAATAGATTTCTCAACCTCTCTTTCTTTCTCACTTTCTCTCTCTCTCCTTTTCCCCTCCTCTCCTTCTCTCTTTCTCTCACTCTCTCTCTCACTCTATCCCTATTTCTGTCTGTCTCTTTCTCTCTCTTTCTTTCATCTCATGCTCCAATTGACTACCTCTCGATAAAGCATGTATTCGCATTGAGGTGAACTGGTCTCTCTCTCTCTCTCTCTCTCTCTCTCTCTCTCTCTCACTGTCTCTCATTCAGCTCAGAAAATGTCACGGATATATACATTGTAGCTCTACAAGACAGAATTTTAACTGCAAATGTTCTTGGGCTATACATGTATCTGTCAATCCTGATGCATGTAGCAGATGAAATAAATACACCATTTTGTGAAAATCAGTTAATTGGGTTAAATGGATCATGGACAGGTGGAAAAACATCACTCAGCTCAGAGAGTAAAGTCATCAACAAGAGTGCAATCCTTACATCACCTTCCTTCTCCAATGCTCTTTTTAAAATGGCATTAAACTGGCAAAACAGCGCCACCTAAACTGCTAAACTGAGATTATAATTTGAAAATTAATTGCATTTTATTTTGAATTTCGACAAACAGCTGTTTGGTAAATTTAGGTACATATTATATTTCAAACTATTATTTTGATGTTGTACATGTGGAAAATTGCCTACAGATACATAAAGCATCTACAAACTAGACTGCTGAAAGTTCATTATTTCATTATCTTTCTTTTTGTCATCATTCTCTTCCTTTATACATGTAATTCATCTCTCTTTTCCTTTTTGCTTAATATTAACCTACAAATGTACACACAATTGATCTGCAATTTTTTTTCTGTCTCCCCTGCCAAATGAATATACATGTACATGGATCTCAATCCTTCATATATGTCACATGCTTTCTGCTTTGATTTTCCTTTCACAGACATTACTGGTCACTGTCACTTTTTGTTGTACTTCTGCAAAACATCTGTACTTTGGCACATACATTATACTTGGGAATACAATTAAATCCATTATTCTTTATTTGCATAAATGTTTATCAACCACAAAAAAATCCTTCCACTATTAAATAAACATGTGCATTCTTTTCCACGACATCTACAATATATTTTAATAGATACTGATTCAGTACACCAAAATGCCACTTTAAAGAGATGGTCGAGTTTTGGGAAAGGTGAAAAATAGTTTGTGAGCTCGGTCATTCCTCTATAATGTCAGTTTGGAAGAACATCATAGTAGAAATGTCTGCTGAAAAAAATTTGCTCTTCAAATGCTCTCATGTTCAAAATATGACAAGAAATAGCTGAACATTCATGCCACATCTGTGTGCTGTCCCAGTGGCGGATTTTGGAAGAAAAGTATGTATTGTGCCCCCTCTTTTTTGTCATTATATGCCCCCCCTCTTTTAGAACGGAAAACCCTTGTCAGACAATTATAGAGGGAAATTGGACTCCATACCCCCCCCAACTGAGCGACATTTGGAGAGCTGGCGAGACCAAAAAAATGCGGATCTCCCTCCAAGCAGTTTCCCAAAGTTGACAATCCAGCATATGTGTGCCCCCCGTTATACAAAATCCTGGATCCGCCCCTGTGCAGTCCCATTTATCCATTTCTGTGTGCACTGCATGTGCTTTTCAGTGAGAGTGGGCCAATTTCTTAATATATCATTTTGATGATTCCAAAACCTCACAGTAAACACCAATACTTCTGTAGACATGATGAGAGAGATTCTTTCACAATGTACATTTTATCTCCTGACCAAAACTCAACTTTACCTTTAAAAATGTTTACCTACTTCCCTCTTTCTCTTTCTCTATCTCTCTCAAGCACATATATTCCCTCGCTTCACAGAGCAGACATAAATCTGTATTTATTCAGGCATCCGGCGTATATCAACTACAATTATGCATGCATTATATCACACTAGTAGTAAAAATGTCATTTGAAGAAGAGGAGTATTTTCACAGCTTACAGTGTACAATGCCCCTGCATACATGCCATACTACAGGTACTCGTAAGAGATCTCGCTGAGATCAGTTCACATCTAACACTGATTTCACTTCATTCCAATGCTACATTTACAATAGACACCAATTTGCCTGGGCTCTTATGTCTTTTAAAACTTAGAAAAAAGGGGGAGGGGGAAGGAGCCCCGTAAGTAAAATTCTGGGGGCTATTAGCAGGTCTCTGGTGGCTTAAATTTGGATGTTGTCATCCAACAGTAGCCCACGTAAATTCGTTCACAGGACTTTCCAGTACTTTCGGGGATACTATGGGGTCTTTAACATATATACTTTTGATATTGAAAACCAGTTCGGTATGTGTGGTGGGTCTTCCACATGTAACACAGATTTCCTTCCAAGTTCACTGTTTAATATACTTTAAGCTTGAGATGTGGGTGAACTGTCTGTCACAAATTGATTTTTATCTCAAACTATTGTCAGTTTATGGCAATCCCATGGCAGTACGCTACAGCGTTACGGTTTTCACAACATTGATTTTATTTCAATCTGATGTTAGCTTGAGATATTGTTGAAGTGTGGTTTACATGTACATGTAATTGTCCTTTCACATTCAACAGTGATTCTGAGCTTTGCATGGTATTGCAGTACTTAGGGTCTCTCACACTTGAGCATTAATTTCACAAGAATAAAGAAGATTGTCAGGTACCTTGTACATCAAGGCGTCTAGCATGGAGTATTCAATCTTTTACACCTACCACAGATTTCCTTTCAGCCCAATTTCAGTTTTATAAATGAAGAAGGGTAAAGTGTGTCTGAAGTGGGGTCTCCGACTCCCCCAATCCAGTAGCCACAATCCAGCTTGAGACAGAGGAACAGTGTGGTACAGAGTCTTTCACATCCCAAACCAATTTTTCCTCCTGTCCGACATAGATATCATGCACACGAAATTTTACTTCCAAAGCCTCTTAGTGGCCTGAAACCTTGGAATATTCTCTGATTAATTAATGAGCCCACAATATGATTTATCTTTTCAGTACATGTATATTAAATCCAAGCTTAAAAATCTAACAAATTCAAACATGTGAAACAGACTATTAAAGGGCATTGCATTGATAGAATAACAAGGGGATGATGTAAATTACAGGATCAAAGCCAAGCATACAATATGAGGTGTCAATTTCACCGTCTGTGGCATGGCAAGTATTTGAGTAATGATGAGAAGCACTAAGTACATGTGTACATGTCGGTGGTGGGTTTACACCACAGCAATTTTGTAAAAAAAAAAAAAAATTTGAAAACCTTAAGTTCTACAGGATTAAAAATGCAATCAAAATGTTCCTGTTAATTTATCATTTTAACTAAAGGAAACACAAATTCAAAAGATTGGCATGAATGTATTAAGCTCATCTGATAAAAAATATGAATGTGAATTTTTTTTTGTCTCCAACATAGACTGGAGTTTAAGTTAAATTAAGTTCAGAATACAAGCTATTGGATCAATTTTAAGCAGACACAAAAAAGTTAAGGGGGAAAATGATTTGGAGATGAGATAGCAACCTACACATTTCGGTAGTGTAATCCTGAACTTTCCATTCTGAATCTCAAATTTCATACTGATCAGTGGAAAGCAGCAAAAAGCCACATGACCTTCTGATTCTATTTTTACCCGTATCATCCGCTCCAGTGAAAATATCAAATTGAGCATGATCAAAATCAATCAAAATGCCTTCATGTACAGAATACAAACATGTATGTATATTTGTAGCACAAGAGCGTGTTTTATATGTACATGTACATGTATGTACATGCTGTGTGAATGAAAATTTGATATGATCCTTTTATACTAGTTTAAACAATAAAATGAAGAATTAGTCACTAATTTTATATCTACTTTAAATGACATGAAAGCATGAATACAAGATATGAACAACAAAGAAAATAAAATTTGTGACATAAATTGCATACTGTATTGAAAAAAGGAAAAGGACAGTTAGCAGAAAATATCTAGGACTAATTTATAAGTGAGAATAAGAGCAAAATTGAATAGTTTTATACATGTTGTCCTAAATCTTGAAAGTATCAAATGCTGGTTTATAAACATGTCTGAGTGGACTTCTTATCTTACTCAGAGGCTCAGAGGCCCAGAGGCTATCTTCTTTCACTACAAGTGTGAATAGGGTTTGAGGGGGAAACCAGTCTTCTGCAGAAAAATACACCTCAAGCTCTATCAAAACACTTGAGAGTGAAAACAAAGACAGAAGCACCACAGAAAAGATCTGAATTGAACAGATCCAAGATGGCATGCATCATGCAATAGCCAAAAGTCATCTTGCCATGCATGTACCATCCCAATTCAGACGAGTAAATCTATGCGTTTTGTTAGAAAAATGTACAGCTATTATGTATGTAAATTATATAATTTTTCTTTTTTTCTCTCGTCTGAACATGGCATACTGAAACATTATTTAGCTAAAAGGAGGTTTCCATATTTAAGAGAAGGTTGAGTTCTGGGAAAGTTGAAAATAATTTGGGAGCTTTCTCAATTCTTTTATGTCAATTTGGAAGAACAGCATAGTAGAAATGCCCCCTGAAGAGGATTTCTTCAAATTTATACCCATATATGTATTCGAAATATGACAAGAATTAGCGGAAGTGGTCAGCCACATCCAGGTGCTTTTTAGCTTATAATTTTGATGATTCCGAAACCTCACAGTGTACACCAATCCCATGGAGAAATGATCAACATTTCCCACTTGCTTTGGAGATGGTTTCTTTCACAATGTAATTACATTTTACCAGTACTCAACTTTATCTGTAATTTGAATGAAGACCCAACATAGAATCAGGGTTCACTGCACTTTCACATCATACCAAACAGAACTCACTGGGAGGGGCTTATCAAGAGCGTTCACTACATGTATATGACTGACTGTACTGATTGTCATTTTTGCATACTAAAGCAATAAATGCAGACAGGTTTCGCTAACAAATATATAAAAATGATGACCTCAAAAAACCAGTTTCTTCATATGATCTATAGGCCTAAATTTTTCTTAATTTTTATGTAAACCTGTTTCGCAGTAAGGTGATATTTCAAATGTATACAATTTCCCACATATGTATAAATTTTCTCTTATGTGAAAGGGCTGTAAATGTGTATGTGTACATGCAGTGTTATAGCTACGGTGGTCGGCGGTGGACGGGCCCGACCAGCACGGGGGATTTCCGTCCACCACTCCGGGTGAAAAACACTGCTTCCGACCGGCACTAATTTCACATAAGAAACAGCATTAAACGTAACTGTTTGTGAAGAAACGTGGTACTTACATTCATATTTCCATCTTTATTCTTGTTTTATTTGCAATCGTACAAGAATCATGCTTTCTATTTGACAATAAATGATTATTTCTTTAAGATTTGCCGAGTTTTGTTGTCTTTTGTTACGCACTATACTGTACTACTGTTCGTAATTTGCACGTACAAATAGATATCATGTTTTACGTAGCGTATACCATGTATACCGGAAGCTGCTAATTGCGAGGCTCCGTTCGCTAGAATGACTTGTTGCTTGTCGGTCGGTGAAATTTGAACCACCACTAAAAAGTTCCTAGCTATAACACTGTGTACATGCAAATTGCAAAATACTCAGCTAAAGCATTAAATAAATACTCCACTATAACGCACAAGTACATTTTATACATGTATATGGATGGCTTTTAAAGAAGCACTGGTCATACAACATTGCAATAAAAACACGTCTCTGGCCTCCTAAGTGCTTTCATGCAATGCCCGGGGTTGTCATGGCAATAGAAGCGATTGCTTACTTTTTTTCATCCATTTTGAAAGCATTGACGCAGATCAATTACACTGGGACACTAAAGGCTTCTTACGTCAACAGAGGATTTTACAGCTACCGTTCCTCTAGAAGACAAAAAAAATACACGTACCACAACCATTTACTCAATCCATTTGGTGGTTTTTAAAAGCCAATGTCATTTTTTAAAAGGCATACTGCAAACGTGTGTGTACACACTATCACAAAACGTTACAACATTGCTTGTAAACTAATTGAGACCTTCAGAATTACAGGGAATTCTGCGAATTATTCTGAACAAGATTTTGTCACATACTGTATGACCGTTTCCATATTTAATACAATCCTTTATTCATACATGTAATTACTTAGAAACTATGTAACATGATAACCTGCAGGTCAGGATAATGACCACCTCATGACAAGTTTGGTTGGGAGAATTGCTTCCAGCTTCCAAGTAGAATTTTTCTCCCCCCCCCCCCACACTTGGTCGACTGAAAATTTTTTTCCTGTATTATTCAGTTTTCTAGATATGAAGACAACTTTTCCCGACGGTAAACTTTACGAAAGACCTTTAATAGTGTCAAAACAAAATTACTCTTACATGTACATGTACGCACATTTACTTCCGTAGAACATTCAACAGGCGTATTAAAATTGCTTCAGGTGTTAAAAACGACTCGAAAATTACGTTTGCCATAGGTACAGTGAAAGATATCTCATTTTTTTCTTGATATCTTATTTTATCTTTTTAATCAAATGTGTCCATATTTTTTAACACCTAGTCTTTGTGCATCACAAATTTACCCAGCAAAACTGCATGTTCCCTTCCAGTATTGGGGGTATTTTCATACATGTAGTGTAACTACATGTACATGTACATGTAAATGTACAACATAACTTGTCTTGCCTTTAAAGGGACGCCAGGCGGCCATTGGGAAAGTCAGGATTGCGTAAGCCCTATTCAATCGTCAGTTTGTTCGTCGGACTATATGGGATTACATTTTGGACTGCACGAAGCTGACCGAATCTCACACCTGAGCTCGAGCTTAGACGGAGCGTGCATGTTGCGCGGCGAACAGTCCGTCCGAAGTCTGCACCTCGCGGGGCAACAGCATGTTCAGGGGGGGGGGGGGCAGTTGCCCCCCCCCCCAGAAATTTCAAAATCATACTTTTTTTAAATCGGGTTTTAGACTTCAAGTTATGGGTTCCTTTGAAAGCGATCATCTTGCCCCCCCAGGAAAAAATTTCTGCGTACGGCCTTGATCACGGTGCCCTCTCGTGGCATAAAAACGTCCACAATCTGCGGTTGAGTATCCCTTTAAAGACAGGGGAAAAGCAGAGCTCTGACATTTGTCATGCACAATGTAACTTGCTCGTCTTACCACGCTTCATTAATTTGCGTCAGAGTCCCAAAGTGCTGCAAAACACATATTAGTATCACAATCACTCAATCACCAGTCACCCCAAAATCAATATCAACAAACTTTGTGTTTAAAATACACGAGTCTGAAAATTGAAAGGGGAAACAAAATTTGATAAAGATGGTTCAATGCATGGACATGTAATTACATGTAACTTATATATCCAATCAATACTTCTAACTGATATAAAATCTCTCCCACATTTGCACTGAGCACAGTGAATTATTGGTTTGGGCTTTGATCATCATCTATCAAACTTTGACCTGAATCAATGCTGAACAAACCAACCCTGACGAGATCAAACATCCATAAATATACGTGTCAACAGCATTCACCTCGTAAGGTCTGTGCTATGTATGTATGGGACTACCCCACTCAACTTCCCTGTCCCAGACTAGTCAATAGTTGCTAGGCAACCATCAACAATTGAATCATCATAATGCAATAAAGGGTAACTGCAGCCTCAATCTTTGCAATCTTTCCCATACTGTGTTTCCTTGACAGTGCATTGAAGGAACTTCACCTATAGAGCAAACACATCACCTATAAATCACACACTGTATCAATGACAGGAGGGTGATATATTAATACCAAGGTTGTAATGAAATTAGCATAAGTAGCCTGGGCAAGGATGAGATGCCAGTAGCAATGATTTGAAAGGAGGATGGTGTTCATTCCTGGACCTCCAGGGAGTAAATATTTACACAGTGGTTTATGACTGACTTATTGGAAACCACCCCTGTATTAAAGTCACACAGACATACTTCTGTCTTGAAGCATGACAGGCTTTGAACATTACCCACTCCATAAATGCTATTTAAATGCCATTTCTTACACTTAAGTACTTAGAAATGTCACAAAAATGTATTTTCAGCCAAATATTAATAATAATATTCCGTTCTTGCATAGCGCATATATATCACATTACGATATAACAGGCGCAGCTCTACACCCCAATTAACTCCTCGTAAAGTCGTCAAAGCTTTTGAATTCCTAACGGCTATCGAAGCCCTCCGTGAGCGAGGAGCGGAAATCCTTGAAAATTCACATTGTCGTATCTCCCTCATTTGGGCCTTAAATGTCATGAAAATTCCAGAGTAGATAGGAAATGATGATATTATGCTTCATATCAATTTTCACTGAAAACGGTCGAGTGTTTTTTGAGATACGAGTATTTTTCTGTTTCAGAGGGCCGAGAAAAGAGGTTTTGTTTTTTTCCTGACACAAGTCTGGGACGAAATTAATATGCAAACAAATGACATATTGCTAAACTTTAAACTCCAGTCTCACTCCCTGGGCAGTTTCAAGTTTGCGCAGTTAGTAGTTTTGTGTAAAACTGCCATCAAAAATCAAAGACTTAACATGAAAAATACTGAAATCCTTGCAACCTGATTGGCTGAGAGCAAATTTGTTGGCAACAATCACTGACAAGACACGCCCCCTGTTTATTCTACACTCAAGTTGAAACCACCCTGCATGCACCGCTATATGTGGGACTACACACGAAGAACGGTAGAGGGTTCATGAATGCATTGCCTTCAATTTTTTCCCGACATAACCGTTCGACGGATGATTATGAAAAGATATTTTCAGGATCCCCTCAATATACTTTGATTTTTCATATGTGAAAGTTTTGATCTTGCGCAATGACAGCAAATGTGAAAATTAATGCTACATTTTCAGACTTAAAAAAAAAAATATGGCTCCTCATTTCTCTAAGTTTTCACAAATTATAAAATGATTTGACTACGAGTGATACTACATGTAATTATGGGTTAGAGCAACTAGAGCAGACTCTTTGGTAGCGGTTTTACGTTAAAAAATTGTTTATTTTATGCAAATTAGACTGGAAGGAGTGAAAGCTTTTGGGCAGTTAATTTCTGTGTAGAGCCGCGACTGATAACGTCTCTATGCCTTTCCAAAGGCCTGGATATTATTACCCTGGCATTAGCTCCGGCAATCATAGCGCTCAGTGCAATCAAGGAATAAATCCTACAAGGCACACTCCTCGTTTGAGTGTGGCAAATGTAGATTAATGTC
This sequence comes from Heliocidaris erythrogramma, assembly GCA_025617745.1. Lineage (NCBI taxonomy): Eukaryota > Metazoa > Echinodermata > Echinoidea > Camarodonta > Echinometridae > Heliocidaris > Heliocidaris erythrogramma. The sequence goes on along the minus strand of CM046873.1, from coordinate 17,896,187 downwards.
TTGCCAAAGGATACTACTGTTGCAGCACGGATTCAAACCCCATACCTTGCGGTTCACAGTCCGGAGACATATCCACTAGACCAAAACGCCTACACTAACAAATTAACATTCAGGTTACTTTATAATCCCTTATCTTTTCCTCTCTCGTTTTTATTTCCAGCACATGTGCACATTTAAAGCGCTGTACTATCTTCCCACTGGACATAAGGACATGCGTGCAGTACACTTTATATGGATGTTTAAACCATGGGTTTATTTTTATTTTATTTTATTTATTATTATTATTTCTGCATGGTACATGTACATGGTATTGCATAGTATGAGCATTATGAAAAAAAAATGAGAATAAGTATGAGTAACTCAACAGGATTAAAAGACAAGTATGATCATAATACAGGTACAATATATGGATAACGTAGTAACATGCAGAGGTATGGCAATATAAGCTAAGCTTGAAGCATTGCAATACCTTTCCATTTTGTAAATAATACATATATATCATTTATCAATCATTCTTATCAAACACGATGTAGGGAAAATTGTAACCTCAAAGTAATAAAAATTAGAACAAATGTGGGGAAACAATCTATTTCATATTCAGGCCCTATTACTTGGAATCAGCTGCCAACAGGTTTAAGAAGTATAAATTCCAGAAGATCATTTAGTAGACAATTAAAAAAGATAATCCTCTGTCAATGAATTTCAACTATATATGAATAACAAAAAAGTAATTAGTATTAATGCTTTTTCATGTAAATATTGTAAATTGTAAATATATGTATCAATTGTAAATTGTAAATATATGTATCAATTGTAAATTGTAAATATGTTTGAATGTAAAATGATTAATATGTATAATAGTGATAATGGGCTAACCTCGATTAGCATTATGCTATTTTGTTAGCTCATTTTACCAAAGTATTTCGATCTGTATTTATGCACTGTATATTCGTTGTATTCTTGTATTCTTGGTAATAAAAATAAATATTCTAATATTCTTCTTTTTAAAGGAAAATAACTAATGATGACACTAACAACAAACTTTATTTACAGAATAACATAGAATAAAAAACCAACAAAAATACGAATAGAAAAAAAAGAGAGAGAGAGAGTTTATTTAAAAGGGAAAGAGAAGCAGAAAATGGGAATCAGAAAAGGTGAAGGGGTGCCCTAATGTTGACAAATAATATATCAAGTCTTCGATGAGTATAAAGTAATAGTAAATAAAGTACAATACATAGAACATCGATTACAATGTAAACATAAATAAAAGCATCCTTTGAGTTAAATGTACCTTGGAATTCATGCATCTTTACAAGGAGAATTTGCTTTACGGCCATTTTAAACGAATGTGGGGGTTAGATTAAACCTATTTTGTGAATTCGGGCCAATGTGTGTATTATTATTGCTTTTTTGTTTTTATTACATACATGTAAAGTTGTTTTCAACATATATTACTTGTAATTGGGTGATTCCACAGGGTTGAGGCAACAACATATTTTTGTGTACATCCCACGTATCTTTACATGTATATTATCCTGAATTTGTTGTTTGATGAATTTTATTGTAATGAGGTTTTTAATAATTGAAGGCAAGTGGTTATTTGATCTTATGATGAATAAATTCAATATAAAAAAAAGTAATAAGTGTTGGTGTATCTTTGTTTGCCGATGTCCACTCATTTTTTTTTCGGGTACCAAGTGTGACATGAAAACATGTCTTTTTCAGATATAATTATCAGCAAAACTGAATGACTTAGCCACAAATCTGTATGTTTTTTACCAAGCAATATATGATGTTTAAAAGTGCAGAATGTTTTTTGGCAAAAGCTAACAGTAGTTGTAAAAATTAAATCCAAAGTTCGGCCATACCACCGTTACAAGAAATGTCCACTATCCAGATTTATCGTAACGGTGGTAAATGCTGATTTTGTTGTTTATGTAAAAATGTACATAAGTTAAACAACTACTAAAAAAGTTAAATAGTTGTATTTGTGTATTCAAGGGCTTTATTTCCATATAATGGAAAGATTTAAAACAGAATTATCAACTTCTTCATTGCCTACATGGAGGCCCATCTACTCTGGAAAACTTTTAGACTGGTACGTACATGTACTTATTTTTGTGGCATGAATTCAAGTTTCAGGTTCCCAAGTGTTGCTGTAGATTATACAGTGCTATACCCCAAAAAAAATGTTACACTTTTGAAAAATCTGTCAGAACTACAGTTCAAAATATATGGAAGATCTATTAACATGAAAAAATGTTATATATATTGAAATGTATTTGTGACAGATTTTTCAAAAGTGTAACATATTTATTGATATGCACTGTATGACTGATTTCAGTTGGAGATGTGAGTCAGGTTATAGTTAAATAAAGACTTACTCTAGAGTAATCATTTGAGTATTTTTTAAACTGGTTACCTTGTATCACATGTGATTTAAAAAAATACAAAACTGGCTCCTTAGAATTTGTCCACAAGAGATGTCTCGTGTAGAAAAGGAAATGTGATAGGAAACCATGCCTTTATCGAATACATGTAGATGGTACATGTAGTCTGCATAAAACAGGATGACTTTTACGTTAAAAGGTACATGTATAGATCAAACATCTGTTACAGGGACATGTTCTAGTACCAGAGGTATTATTTTAAGAAGGGGGCTACACAGTGTTGCCACAGCTAAAAAATCGGAATTATGCCAAATCTCGTCCCAAATCTCGTCCCAAATTATGCTAAATTGAGAAAAATTATGCTAGATCCATTTGAAGCGTAACTCAGGCGCCTGGGAACGATTTTCAGTCCAAAATTCTCTGACAAGCAAAAAAAAAAAAGAAAAAAAAAAGGACCTCAGCAGTTTAGTGTCTTCTTTTCAGTCCAAAATTCTCTGACAAGCAAAAAAATTTAATTATAAATCTAATTATGCTAGATGTCGCAAACTTGGGGCTACATGTATGTCCAACAGATATTGCTGAAGATTACCATTGAAATCAACTTCCACTTGAAAAAAACCAACCTCTTCCTTTTACCTGGAAAAAGCAATATACACTGTGGAAACATATCTGCTTTCATACAATTTATTAAAGACAGATATTAGATCATACGTGTACTGTAACTCTGTTACGGAGGTACTCTTTTAAGAAGGGGCAACCTTCAACAGAAATGGTTGAAGATTCCAACTAAAATCAATTTCAATATATGAAAAGACATCCTTTCCCTTCCTTTCCCAGTTGCAGCTAGTCATCTCAGTAAAGCCATTTTCAAGAATTCAGGGAAAAAGTAAAAATGGAAGGTCACAACATGGAGGGATAGAAACAATTTTGGAATCCATTAACATACACTTCGCTTTCGTAATCATCTTTGAATTATAAAAAATGACCATTAAAGTTAGTAGAAATACTGTATGGATTATGCTTGTGTGATATGATGAAGACTTGGGACTTGAAATTGATGCTGGGAGAGAGAAATGAAGCAAAGGATGAAAAAAATGTCTACTCTAACGGTGGTATTTTAAATCACATCTGGTATTTACTCTGATTACTCTAGAATGAAGAGGTCTATTTACAAAATGCAAATTATGGAATTTATTGAAGTGGTAATGTAGGTAACTTTCAATGAGTATTTTATCTCAATTGAAAGACTTTTATTTTCGAGCTTCCATGTCACAAAAATTACCCCAACCCTATGGAATGACCCAATTGTATGCAATAAGTCACATGTACTGTACTTGCATGCATTATGTACTATGCTATAACAAATCAAAAGCGTTTTATGTAAACATATCAAAAGAACAGTACATGTACATGCATATGCATAGAGCCCTAACTTTGACATTGTAGCTACAAAATTCCTTACACATGTTGTATAAAATAGTATTAAATAGCGTAAGACCCGGAGGGCGCCATCAACGGCTGGGAAGACAACGGGACACATGCACACACAGACTACACTGCACTGCACGTCAGATACATTTCAGCCGTCTTTAGGAACAGACCTGCATATGCTTGTGGCTTGTGGATTTATTCCGAGGGACGATATCACAGTTTTAGAAGGTAGGAATTCACTGCTATTTTATATTCTATGCTTGTTGCGTGCTAACCTCGGCGAACACTAAACTGGCGACGAGGATAAACATATATTTTCTGTATTAAACTTAATGTATTTTGAAATTCCCGGGCAAATTGGGTTTGCTTCAATCTGTATACGTGGCGGCCTGTAGCGTAGCCGATTAGCGCCATTTTGAAAGGGTAGGAATTTTGGCGGGAAATTTGTTTTGGGTGTGGTCTCCTCACTTGGGGATTGATATCGAATTGACGGGTTTGATTTTTGTTTGTTTGTTTGTTGTTCGGATTGTTAAGTTGTGAATTAAAGATATTATATATATATATATATATATATATATATATATATATATATATATATTCTGTCTTGGTTTGTTGGAAGTTCTTTTTGTAATACGGCGATAGCTTGGCAGGCCACACGTATGCGGATGTGTTGTATATGTTACTGTTAATTGATGTTGATGAATTTTGATAAACGTTATAGATAAATGTTGCCTATGTATATTGACAGTTACGATTATTTGTCGATATTGATGTAAAGTTTTGACAGTCTGTCATAATCGATTGTGACTGAGATTCGGTATCGTGTTGCTGCTGTTGATTTATGGTTTTGTTTTTTGCTGCTGCTGCTGCTGCTGCTGACGTTTTCGTAGCCGATGATTAGTTAATTTTGAATGCAATTGATAGACTGTCAATCGTGTATTTTTGCTGTTGAGATCCATATTGAAAATATTCTGATTGGGTTGTAATTTCATGCTGATTGCTGTTGGAGAGTTAATAATTGTGTAATTGATTTTCAGCTCAAGAATTGTGTGAATATATTTAGACAATATAAATATTTGTTGTTGTTAAGTAATTATATATTTTCATTATGGCGACAGCAAAGGTAAAAATTAATTATTGTAGCCATGATGAGCTCATGAGAGTGCCGGGAGTGGGTCAGGCGACAGCCGACAGGATATTTATAATGAGAGAGGCAGCGGACATCACTCCCGACACTCTATTGCAAATACCGCATTTGAGAAATGCTGAACATTTGATACATGCCTTTGATTACGAACCTGTTAGAGTGAATCTACAAGACTTGCAGGACACGCGTACAGTGGGAAACCATCCTAGCGATACATTTACATCACTAGCCCCCTCGCAACAGCAACCCACCGTCAGCCAAGCGCCCGTGGCACTATCGCAAGGTGGCCATGTTGCCTTTAATATGTATGGCACGCAGGCCCCTTGCACTGGTAGCCAGGGTACTTCGGTAATTGGCGGGGAGAGGCAGTCGGGCAATACAGCCCCGCTAGGTTCTAACCCAGTCCTGCAAGGCTCTAGCTTGGATTCACAGAACGCAATCCGATCTGTATGGGGGGCAGACACTTACATTCCAATTGGAGACCAACGCAGAGAGCAATTGGGGTTTTCCACCTGGGGTACTGGATTACTATCCCAGGTGAATGCGTCCAACACTCCTCCAAATAGCCCTGCTACTCCAGGAATGTCGCCTCTAGACGTTCAGGGACAGGTCATGACCATGCTAATTAGTCTGGGGTTGGTAAGGCCGGGAGGACAACCTGCTCCTTCACTCGCCACCCAGGTCAACAGTCAGCCGGCTACCCATGTGGGGAGACTCCCTCAAGCATGGGCCGGGCAACAGCCGATGAATACGGGCGCGTATGGGCATGCCTATAGCCATGTCCCTCAGCCCCCAATGCATAGGCAGTGCAGCCCGAGGTACAGTCACCCACCCCCTGTAACTAGGGCAGCTCCAGCCAGGCTGGCCACACCGATGCAACAGCATCCGGTGAACATACCTAATTTTTCAAATAGACCACCCTCGAATGAGTTTGCAGAAAGGGTACCATCCTACAGGCCCACCCCCCTTCCTAAAACAATAAATTATAATGGGACGGGCAGCTGGATGGCATTCTACAGCAAATTTAAGTTGTTCGCGGACCAGTGTGGTTGGGATCAAATCCAACGGCGGAACCAGTTGTGCTGGTCACTAGAAGGAGAGGCCAGCAAATATATGGCCCTCATCACGGAGAGCTATGGGGAGGTACCCTACTCTGATCTGGTGAAGAAGCTAGAAAAGAGGTTCTCTCTCCGTGAAGAGCCTGCGGTGACCCGTATGCAGTTCCGGTCTGCTCAGCAGAAGCCAGAAGAGGGGGTATGGAAATGGGCGGATCGCCTAATGACACTGGCGGGACAGGCCTTTATTGGGCTCCCGGACAATTTCGTTCAGGAGCAGATAGTGGCTCGTTTCTGCCAGGGGTCGTTAGACAAAGAGGCAGGACAACATGTCCTCAACACCCGACCCGACACCCTGGATGAAGCCATGGAGCGCTACAAGTGGTACCAACATACCCAGAAAGCGATGCATGGATCATCAGGTGGTCGGTCCAGGAGGGAGGTTAAGCAACTCTCACTGGATGAGGTGGAAGCTGAACTAAGTGTTCAAAAAGTCACTGCCACGCCCAGGATTGCCGGCATCCCAGGTATCGAATCCAGAGTAACGGCCCTCGAGTCCCGAATGGGGTCTATAGAGTCTAAACTGGATGAGGTATTGAAGGGATTAGCATCATTGAGGTCGTCCATAGACGGATTATGTAGGGTAGTCGATGGTAGGTTTAGTTCTGGACAGACAACAGCCATTTCCGATCCTCATGCGATCAGAATGGGGGCTGGTGGCAGGCCTAGAACTACCTCGGTCCGGACCCCAGCCACACCTGACCGTTCAGCGGGCAGGATGGGGGCTGGTGGCAGGTCTAGGTCTACATCAGAATCGGTCCCAGTTACACCTGATCGTTTAGCAGCCAGAGCGGGCTTCCCTCGTGGCTGTTTCAACTGTGGCCAATATGGACATTTTAGCAGGGCATGTCCAGTACCCAGGCGGTCCAGGTCGGGCAGTGATTCAACAGAAGAACCAGTGAGAATGGTTGCGTTTGAAGAAGCGGATTTGGATGGGGGAAATGGAGAGGGATCGGAGGAGGTGGGGAGTCCCCGGTCCGAATAGAAACTCCCCAGTCAATTCCAACTGTTCCATCACTTGAAGAGGCTGCGCTTGGGGAACCATCATCATGGCCACTTGACATGAGTTCAGGGGGGCCAGGGGGTACTACCGCTCCAGGAACTTCAGTTTCTGTAGTCCCCGACGAAGTTCCATGGAAGCACCCGCCCTGGCCACCGGACGGAAGTTCGAGGGGGTCAGGTACTACTGAGGATGTGGAGGTAGTCGCATGTAGGATTGTCTCCACGTCCACATTGAGTATTAATGTGATGGTTGGTGCCGAGCCCGTAGCAGCCGTTTTGGACACGGCAGCAGCCGTCACCATAATATCAGATAGATTACTCCAGCGCCTGGAGCCTTGCCCACCCATCCTTAAGCGAGTGGTACTTAAGGGGGCTGGGCGAGATATGAAGATGGATGGCGTGGTGGTGGGGCCGATAAATCTTAAGCTTGGTTCACAGGCACTTAGCGAAAAGATATATGTGGCCCCTATTGCAGATGAGATGTTATTTGGTGTGGACCTGTTACGGAAGCACAGGGCCCAAATAAACATCCCGGATGCTATTTTGATTTTTAATGAAGAAGAGATGCCCATCATTCAGCGAGGAGAAATGGCGCAGGACGCGGTACAGGTTCGTGTGGGGGAGGCCGTAAGGATTCCACCTCTTTCGGTACAGAGGGTACGGTGTACTGTCGCACCTCTCTCGGGGCCAATCTTGGTGGAACCATTGCCCGTTCTACCCGTGCCTGTGCTCGTCCCCCGTACTCTTCACGAGGGTGATGGTGAGACAGAAGTATACGTCATTAATCCCTCGACAGTGGGTTTAAAGCTCAGGAATGGTGAGGTCATAGGGGAGGCACGGGAAGTCTCTGTACTGGAGCCTAGCCCGGGGCCCTCGGCAGATGTTAGGGTAAGGAAGGTCAGCATGGCTGATTCTAACATACCCCCTCACCTCCTAGAGCTTTGGAATAGATCCATTCAGGACCTGGCTCTCGAGCAGCAAGGGGAACTGAAGGAACTTTTGACCGAATTCGAATGTGTGTTTGCGAGGGATGAGTTTGATCTCGGGGATTTCAATGAGATAACTCATGGTATTAACACCGGAGAGGCGAGGCCGATCAAGCAGAAGATGCGTAGGACGCCCCTGAACTTCGTTCAAGAAGAAAGGGCCCACTTGAATAAGATGGTGGCCGCAGGAGTGATCCAACCCTCTATGTCTGAATGGGCCTCGGCCCCCGTGTTAGTGCGAAAACGGGATGGTGGGGTGCGCTGGTGCATTGACTACCGGAAGTTAAACAGTGTCACCAGGAAAGATGTGTACCCTCTCCCATGTATTGAAGAGTGCTTGGATACCTTGGCGGGCAACGAGTGGTTTTCAAAACTCGATGCAAATGCGGCATATTGGCAGATCAGAGTCAATGAAGGGGACCGTGACAAAACGGCCTTTGTTACAAAACATGGGCTGTTTGAGTTCGTCCGCATGGGGTTTGGTTTGTGCAATGCCCCCGCCACTTTCCAACGAGTAATGAATCTTGTGCTGAGGGGCCTCAACTGGGACATAGCCCTTGCGTTCTTGGATGATGTCGTTGTACTGGGCTCTTCCTTTACGGCCCATGTCAAGAACCTAAGGTCAGTTCTAGAACGTTTCAGAGATTATAAGTTGAAACTGAAACCCAAAAAGTGTGCCCTTTTTCAACGAAGGGTAGAGTTTTTGGGCAGAGAGGTCGATGGTGCAGGATTGCACCTAAAGGAGGACAACATCAAGGCAGTAGTGGAATGGCCCACTCCCAAATCCACCAGGGAGGTGGAACAATTCCTTGGGCTGGCCAACTACCATCGGATGTTTTTGAAGAATTATGCACAAGTGGCGGAACCGTTATACAGATTGACTGGCAAAAATGCATTTGGTTGGACTGACGTTCACCAGTCTGCATTTGAACAGATAAAGAGCCTAATGACTTCTGCCCCAGTTCTAGCACTCCCGAATTCGTCGGATCCGTTCATCCTTGACACGGACGCATCGAGTAGTGCGATTGGGGCGGAGTTGCTCCAGATTCAGAACGGTGAAGAGAGAGTTATTGCTTATGGCAGTCTCTCTCTCACTGCTGAACAGAGAAATTACTGCGTCACACGTCGGGAATTGTTGGCGCTGGTACGATTTACCCGTCAGTACCGACATTATCTGTTGGGTAAGCCGTTCATTGTGCGTACCGATCATGGAAGTCTAACTTGGCTGCTGAACTTCAGAGAACCGCAGGGCCAATTAGCCCGCTGGCTCGAGGAGTTGGGGCAGTACGACATGAAGATAGAACATCGACCTGGCAGGCGCCACCAAAACGCTGACTCTCTTTCTCGTGTTCCGGATGTCGGATCAGTATGTGAGAGTTATCGACTTGGTGTGCAGCTGGAAGACTTGCCTTGTGGGGGGTGTTCATATTGTACTAAGAGGCACCAAGACTGGGCACGCTTTGCTGACAGTGTGGATGACGTAGTGCCATTAGTCCATAATCCACGGATTTCGAGCGTGGCTCTCGAAGCAGAGTTCTTTGTTACTCACATGGAAGTCTTCTTCGATGGGGCCAAGTCACTTTCTAGAGTGAGCGCTGTCATAGTAGACGACTCTGTAGAAGCCCCTGGAGATCCGCCTTCTGCTGACCTAATACGAAGGGAACAGGAGGCGGACCAGCAGTTTGGGCACTTACGTAGGTGGTTACAGGACCAGGTTGAAGTGGATGAAGGGACCCTATTCCTCCTCTCCCCAGAGGGAAAATTCCTATGGATAAACAGGGATCTCTTTTTTCTTAAGGAAGGAGTGATCTGGAGAAAGAGGGATGATGTGGATGTCATAGTGGTCCCCGAATCATTGAGACATGACATAATTCAGCTGAATCATGATCCACCCTCGGCTGGACACTCTGGAGTCAGTCGCACTCGGTCCAAACTGAAGGCCAAGTACTACTGGTACGGTATGTCTGAAGACATTCGAGGGTATATTGCTAGATGTGCCACTTGCAATCAGAACAAGAAGGCAACGCGCTATGGTAGACACCCCATGAAAAGCTATCATGCCGGGGCGCCCATGGAACGTGTTCATCTTGATTTTATGGGGCCGCTACCGAGGACCCCGCAGGGTAATGAGCACATTCTAGTTATGGTGGATCAATTTACCAAGTGGGTTGAGTGCGTATCTCTGCCCTCCCAATCGGCAGAAACCACTGCTCATGCGGCAGTGTGCGAGTTTTTCTGCCGGTTCGGATACCCGTTCCAGATATTCACGGATCAGGGCAGAAATTTTGAGAGTATTTTGTTCAAGAACATGTGTCGCATCCTTCAGATACACAAAGCAAAGACTACTCCTTACCGACCTTCGGCTAATGGTCAGGTGGAGCGGTTCAATAGAACTCTGATGGATGCGGTACGATGTTACGTGGCGAAGTCCCAGAAAGACTGGGACAAACACCTGCCACAAATTGCCGGTGCTATCCGTTCAACTGTAAATAGAAGTACCGGATTTACCCCCAACAAGCTGATGCTGGGTCGGGAGGTAAATCTTCCGGCTGACATCGTATTCTCCGTTCCACTGCCTGCCCAGGATAGGTCCATTGACGAATACGTCGCAGACCTGACCTCGGCTATGCGGTGTGCACACGTATCGGCCCGAGCAGCACTTAAGTCTGTTCAGAGGCGGATGAAACGAGACTATGATATCAGACAATATGTTCGGCAGTTTGAAGTGGATGACCGCGTATACATACTGGACACGGCCCGAATCAAGGGGAGGTCAAGGAAATTGAGCCCCCCATGGAAAGGGCCAGCGGTCATCATTGGTAAGCTGTCACCTTTCCTGTATCGGGTGGCTTTCAAGAAGGCAATCTTCACCGTGAACCATGACCGGTTAAAGAAATGCATGGACCAGTGTGAGGTTGTCGCAGGCACGCCCGGCGAAGTTTATTGCTTCTGCCGGGGGGCTGATGATGGGTCACTTATGATACAGTGCGACAAGTGTGACGGCTGGTATCATGGAGGGTGTGTCGGGATAACTCAAGCCGAGGGAATGGAAAAGGTTAAATGGTTTTGCCCGTTCTGCAGTCGAAATCGGTAGGTCGTGTGCGAGTAACCTTGTCTTTTCTTTCCTCCTCCCGGGGCTGTATCCCCATCTCCATTCCTTCACCAGCAGTTTGCTTACACCTGTACTATAACGTAGGGTATATATATATATGTTTCATTATACTGTTTTATATTGATCAATGATGAGCGAGCCGCTCTTTATGTATATATATATGTTTCATTATACTGTTTTATATTGATCAATGATGAGCGAGCCGCTCTTTATGATATATTATTTTGTGTAGTAATGGGCAAGTTCGCTCAACTTTGTATCCTATGTAAATGAGAATGTGAATTATTATAGTTAATTCGTGCTAAATTCAGATGGTCATTGTATGTCATAGTTAAAGATTATTCAAATCTATTCAAGAATGAACGTCATTTGTTTTTCTGTATTTATATGATATTGTTATTGTTTGTTATGTTTAGAATACCGTTCTGCATAATTATGCAGGTTATAGTCAATTTCTAAGATATTGGCTGTTTGCTTTTTATTTTTATGTATGCTCATTATCATGTGGCTTATTTACTGTAATCGTGCAGGTGTACGCAAGTGGTAACCAGACGCACTTAATTATAGCCCATGGTCCGCTGGGTGGAGGAATGGTAAGCATGACGAGATGTTTGTTTTTGTGGGAGTCAGTGAAGATAGAGAGAAATATTAAGTTGGGAATGGCCGCTCTGGGAGCCTGCCCCCTCCCCCTCTCGGGCCCCTTGAATCAGAGGAAACTCGAGATGGGGAGGTAGCAGAGCACCAGAGAGGATTATTCAGTTGAGTATTATTTTCTAGATGTGTTCCCGTATGTATTATGATTTAAGAAAAATAATAGTAATTTCATGTAAACGGACTTTAAAAAGAGAAAGTAGACCGATTTGAGTAGGTCGAAGGATATATATAATTTTTTATGGTGGGGGGATGTGTTGTATAAAATAGTATTAAATAGCGTAAGACCCGGAGGGCGCCATCAACGGCTGGGAAGACAACGGGACACATGCACACACAGACTACACTGCACTGCACGTCAGATACATTTCAGCCGTCTTTAGGAACAGACCTGCATATGCTTGTGGCTTGTGGATTTATTCCGAGGGACGATATCACAGTTTTAGAAGGTAGGAATTCACTGCTATTTTATATTCTATGCTTGTTGCGTGCTAACCTCGGCGAACACTAAAGACATGTAGTTAGGTTTGTTAACAAAATGTGGGGGACAGAATTTGCAAAAGCGCAATTTTTTGCCTTTGAGTCATATGGCACCCTACATATAAAAATGCTAATTTATGCAAACACACAAATTCATTTGTTCACTCTTCCAATTTTTTTATATGATGGAGAAAAAAGTTGATGTAAAAACATGTATAAACTGACCAAACTGAGGCAGTTCTGCAATTTCCATCAGATTTCAAGTTCAAAATCATGTATAAAACTGAGTTTCCCAGTTGCACCTACAAATGTATGTATGTAGCCTCTCTAGTATTTATGAATCGTCCAAGTTTTAACCTTGACCAAAACAAATGAAAAAAAATTGACCGTCAAAAAATTGGTCTATATCGCGCGCGTGAAAATGTAAATGGTCTTATGTGTGCGTTACATTGTGACATGTGAACAGAATTTTTGGGAGGGAGATTCAGCGGTCATGGTGACCAAAAAATGTACACAACGGCTCCCATACCCCGCTTCGTCAGATCTGACAGTAAATTACGGATTTTATTTTGGGATCTTTTCCAACATCGGAGAGTTTAATTTATTGTAGATCTATTTCATGGACAAATCTTTCACAAGATACATGTATGTTGACCGTTGATGAATTGCAAGTTTTTATTCACTGATTCTTAGTGTTACCTTATAATATTTTGGTAAAATCAGATGGCAAAACTGACAAGTTAATTTCTGTTAATTTTAAGTGTCCGGACACACAACCCCTCATCTTAATTCATATTAATTACTATTACAATTAGACCTACATGTATTCCAACAACGTCAACGGCTTAACATTATAATTTATACTGGCAATTATTATTAGGCGGTGGCTATTCTTACGACGAGTCGTAAGAATAATTTTCCGGCTATTCTTACGACATGCGCATACGCTCCATTTTCGTACTCTGCGCACACTTCACTTGTTGAGTAAAAATCTCTCTGTCTCTGTTTTCTCCATCTCCTCAGCTTTTTCCATATTATATCTGTAATTCTGTAGAGAGAAAACATCGGTTAGTAACAAATGAAAAAGCTGGGAATCGAACCTGGGTCCTCGATATTGCCAGTCTTCTGACTTAACGATGTACCTGTGAGAACGAGTTGACATCGAAGGTGTTCAAAACATATAAATACCCTAACCCTATTCTTACGACTGGGCAGAGTACGAAAATGGAGCGTACGCGCATGTCGTAAGAATTGCCGGAAAATTATTCTTACGACTCGTCGTAAGAATAGCCACTACCTTATCTACATCTACACTGGTACTCAGCAACGTCCACTTCTGAAGTTCTGGATATAACGGATATAATATTGGCAATACAATTCAAATAGTCAAGGTAGATTTCCTTCTTTTCCAGTTGAAGGATTAAATCTGCCTCCTTTACAAAGCTTCGGGTTTGAAGATTCTTACAGACAGTTCTACTCATGCCTCATGATTTTCAAACATTCTAGCATTAATTTAAGCAGCCATGCACTGTTTTTTCAAATTCAATTTCATTCATATTTCATTCATCACAATTCACATCTTCGTCATCGACTGTTTACTCTTCTTCAGTTCTTGGCCAGAGTTGCACAATAATATAACATGAGCACATTAATGAGTTGTTTCATATTTATGGTTAATATGTGTCTATTATTTAAGTGATAAATATTTAAACTAATGAGCATGAATGCTGTACAATTAGTAACTGTAGCAGTCTGTATAACACATGCACTATCGCACTCCAGCTGCAGCTCCAGCCGGAATCTCTGCAACGCCAACGGTCCTCGCTACGCCCCTTTCCCCTGACGTTAGGGCGGGGGCACAGGCTAACGAATGGGTTAACCAGCACTATCAATTTGCGCTATACTATAGCAGTCGTACCGCGCAGAAGAAGCCCAAATTTCAGTATTTATCAACTACAATGGCAATAGATACTCACTCTTTATGATACATTGTTGAATTTCCTACGATATCCTTCCCTTCAAGTTCGATTTTCAGAAGAAAGTTGGAAAATAAAAGCAAAAATCTAGTCGGATTTCAGGGTAACTGGCTTCGAAACCTGTCAATTCATTCGTCGTCTATTAGTAAATTGTGTACATAACAACGACTCTGATTGGCCAATGGCAATCACGTGACTAAAATTTATTTTTATGATTGGATCGTGATGATACTGCCATGTTCATACATCCGGGAATTTTTCACTATTGCCGTGGAATCGAGACGCTTTTAGTAAATGAGTCATTTAAAACCAGTTCCGGAACAAAATGGGCATTTTGGGGGCATTGTCTCTGCATAAGATCCGCACAAGATTAGCCTGCTAGTTTAAAAAAATAAATGGAAGGCTATTATCAGTGTTGTGCAGGTTTGGATCATAATGTTCTACAGATCTTCACCCATACGATCAATTTGTCCTTGGTTTGGACAACAGAATTAAAACATTTAACATTGCGGTTCCCGGCCCACCCCACCG